>BOPP01000019.1:3647268-3699168 GCA_017312745.1 Gryllus bimaculatus | reverse complement strand
GAAAAAATATGTACTGTTGAGGCAAGATTTTAGGTGAATCAAACTGTTTCTATGTGTATGTAGAAGAGACAGTGTATGATTTAGAAGAATGATGAACCGTGGTGGTTTAGTTGGAAGTAAATCACCTAAAAACAAACGCAGAACTTGCGGTCATTTGTTGCTGGCAGCGCCTTGCCTATGAAACGTTACGAGTATAATAACGGCGCGCAAGCCCGCATAAATCTTTCCTAAGCCCCTCTCGCAGCGAGGTTAAAGCGCCGCCACGCACTCATCCCTGGTTTTGGCTTTGTGATTCCCTTATGGACACGGGCTGCGAGCCGCTATTAAATTCTTAATATCTTTTGCTTCGTTACTCGTTACCTGCTAAGGCCGAAAGTGACAGAGTTCATAAGGCTATTGTTAATCTTTGCGAGAAGGTATTAGTTTGTCTTTGGGGTCAAGATGCTGCCGATCAGTGTAAAGACGCGTTCCGAACGCTTTACCTACAACACCTACTTTTTTTATTATTATGGAATGTTTTTTCGAATGGGTGTTCAACACGTGTTTTTGATTGTCGTACGTGTTTCTTTGTAATTGGTATATTGTAGAATTTATTATTGATATTTATTTGGGAATAGCACACATAATTTGTGTGATATTTATGTGGGAGCAGTTAAGGAAAGGGGGGTCGTGATTCTCGCAATTTTTCCAACAGGAGCGTAAACTGACATTATATATATTCTGAGAAAAATACAAGAGACCTAATTATGAAGTGTGTTTAAAAACGATCTATTATTACAATATTAAATATGACCCTTATCTGTAGGGCAATGTCAAATGTTCATATTAGAATCATATTAGGAAATCCAAGAATGAATGTTATTTTGTAGAGGCAAATGTTAACATTAGAAAATAACTAGTTCTGCCTTATTTGGGTGGCAACAGAGCGCAGTGAAAGTTCGTACTATATAAACTAACAAAGAAAACCGTTTTTGTTCTGCATTCCAAGTTCAGTCTTTTCCCATTAAGAGCTCTCAAGTATCGTGTTGCGGCTTCGGGCAATTCTTGTGCCAACTGCTGCTGACAGAAAGTGAAGTAGCAATATTGCATTTCCTTCTATCCGCCTTAAGCTACGGCTAAAAATTTTTTTATGAATATGACTGAAAAGTTTTGAGAAGCATTCTGAAAAGTTAGGAACACACACGTTATAGAAAGAAAACCCTAAATTCTCGGAACACTATTCGATTGTCGGATTATTTATCGAATAGTTTTGCATTTTTTTGTTTGCAAGAGCAAGTAAAAGAAAGAGCGGAAAGGGAATGTTACACGAACACCAAAATGTTTTTCTCGTTTAATCGGAATATTTCAAAAATAGTCCAGCTCTGATGTGACGATTATTTTAACAAGAACACCCTTCGTATTTTAGTAAAGAATTAACTCTTTGGTATGATATTTTCTTAGGAAACTGGACACTGGAGATCGAGATCTAAAGAAATCAATATTATGCGTTTCTGTACCAATTTTTCTGTTCCATGTTGAAATTTCACATTTTAATTTATTGAACACTTAGATTCGTCAGTGTAAGAAAGTACGCATGGGATGTAATCACTTATACTCAGTCCGTTCTGAACTGTATGTTTTGTATACAGCAATAATATTGTTTAGTGCTTGTATTCCAAGATATGTAAATTTCAGGTAAAATAGTTGTTAGCGTAGTAAAAGAGACAATTATGAGAAAATGGTAAAATGGCCGAAGTAAACAAACAAACATGAAACAATAAATGTCAGCATCTGATATTATCGTCCATTCTAAAAAAAATATTATGTTCCCGTTGCTTTCGTTGACAATAATTTCAAATGCAATGTTTAAATTTGGCATTTTATACGCCATTTTCTTCCCACTTCAGTAACGACTCAAGTAGGTCTGTTACAACTAGTCACACAGAGAGCACTAGGAGTTGAGAGATACTGTAAACGGCAAGGAAGATTAGTCCTAACATTTAAGTAGCTCTGTGCAGATGTGTATAACTGCAGTTCGAAAGTCCGAAGGGTAAGGCTAATGGTGCTATGGAACTTTCCCGTTATAGTTTCCTTTTCTCTACTGTGTCTTAAAGACTTCCAGTGTCTGGCGCTACCTTCCGCTACTCTGGGATGCAATATTGGGCACTTTCACGTGCCTAGGACAGCGTATAGACCTATCTCGGTCCTGCACCTTTACATATTTGCCCATGTTATTTTTGGCCGCACCCCGGTGCTTCTACCATTGTTCTGGTGAATTTCCAACTGCTCAATTTAAAACACCAAACAGACCAAGAAAATAGCGAAGGATTCTGGTATAAATGTAATAGACGGGTTGGTCGGATTGGCCCCACGCCTCAAAAACAAATAAAAACATAAATGTTTTAAGGAAGTGTCAGTTACTGCCTTAGTGTCCATGTTTTTCGACTCCCCTTTGAAGCTCTTGAATCAAGACGCAGATTTACATAAACATTGGAAATGTTTTAGGGGCTTTGTATACACCGAAGAGCCAAAAAATGGTACAGGCCACGCGTATTGAAATAAAAGAGATTTGGAACAAACAGAAACAGTCTCGCGGTCGGCAACGGACTAATATAAGAACAACCAGAGTCCTGGCAGCAGTTGATAGATCGTTTTCTGCTACTACAATCAGCAGGTTTCGGCTATTTTAAAAGTGATTTTGAACGTGGTGTTATAGTCGGCGCAAGAGGAGATGGGACATGCAACTCCGAAGTCGCGGATGAAATTTGGATTTTTCGTAGATCATTTCACGAGTGCACGTGATAATCGGGAATCTGATAGAACCATCAACTTCGCTGCTCGCTGCATACGCAAAAAGAGCGTGCAAGAAATGGACGATGACTGAGAGAATCATTACACGTGACGAGTGCAACTCTTCCACAAATTGCTGGACACATATCAATGATGGCCCAACAACTGACAGCATGGCAAACCATTCAACAGAGACATTATCGCTATCGGGGTTTTGAATGAAACAATTATCCAAATTAAGCGACATCACAAATTGTGTTGATAACAGAATATATCTTATACCATATATTAGTTTTGACACCATGCTTAATATTCATTTTTATCTAATGTTTAAACTCAGAATTCAAAAGAACACATTTTTCTTCACATTTTGGGCCTCGTCTTATTGATAGCCGTGATCCTTATGCTGAGCAATATGTTAAAAGAGTAAAATACAACTTAGTCGTGCAATTCTTAATTAAAAATGGCCGCCATTTAACCCAGAATTAAAAAATTTGTTTCCATTCTTCATGCATTCGCGAAAAACTAACTATATTTTGATTCAAATTTTTTCCCTGATTAATTAAAGATGTTAATTTTTGGAGGCCATTCTTTGACGTTTGGAAATGTCCCATAGGGCCATAATTTACCCTCCCCAGTAACCCCCAATAATTAATTATTTGGAAAGGAGTGTCAAGTCCAATGCAGAGTGACGCGGTGAATATCGTTAATATTCGAAATATACTACACTAGTTTAGGTGGCAACAGAACTGACAGCGCGACGGTTCTGAAAGGAAACAAACACTGTCGTAACAGAAGACCCCAAAAATTGACCTGGTGTTAAGAAATCTCACAATCAATTTTTCGATTCGACTTTGTACACGTATATTACTTTCGTATACACGTACGTACACCGGAAAAGGTAAAAATATACTGTTCACACGCCTGAAAATTCCATGTTGGTTTCTCAACACAGGCGGAAATTGTGTGGCAAAGGTTTCATGGTAATATAGCTAAATTAACCTGCATTGTGGCCAATTAAATTTCATAAATAATAGTGATGTTAATAGTAATCTAATCCCATTCCCTAATAATTCAAATTATATTCAAGAGGCGAACGATTGATTATTAGGTAACTAAGCGTAATTAGGGGTTAGTCTTTTTTTGTTTGTATTCGTTCCCAGTATGCCTGCACACGTCTTAGCAATGTATTAATTCAATGTCAAAAAACAGTTAAAACCTGTTAAGTAATGATGGCCAATTGTTGATAATGTTTCGAGCGTTGCTTGGCGGATTGTTTTTGAAATGTTAAGCTTCCAGTGATTTAGCAAAATGACATTACTTCATTGGGGTAAGGATCTGACATACTTATCGTAACAGTAGGCGACAAAAGAGGCAAATGCACGCTTCGCTGTGCTCGTGCGTACTGCGTTTCGTACTCGCTCGTATGTCTCTGTGCGACGAATCAAAAATGCATGCGTTTGGCGCGCATAGCGCTCACCCAACAGCAAAGAGTGCAATCACGTGTAGCAACTGCATATCAAGCTCTTTCAGTTCACTGTTTCCAATTCACAGGTTGCGCGAATGTTTTTGAAAACATCGTTCCGGAGGTGAGTGGACATTCATTTTGATGGAGATTTACACTACAGTGTTGTATTTTGCCATTTTAAAAGTCACGGCCTTTCTTAAACCATGTTAAATTGGTATGAGCTGGTCGTTCATTTCATTAAAGAATATTCATGTTCATAAACCTTTAGCTCATTTTGTTAGATATTTAAAAGTAATGATAAGTGGAGTGAAACCAAATAAACTGGCTTTTAGAAAATCTCAGCGCACATAACAATGTTTTTAGTGAGTAACGTATTCCTGATACTTTTATACATTGTCCTACAAGTAAAATACAGAGTATGCTATTTGTACAATTGATTATTAAGTAGTAATCTGCTCTTTACTTTCCTGCAACTGCGTTGGCAGAAGCGATAAAATTTGTAATACTGGCAAGGAAAAAACGGAGAAATTTTTTCGACAAAAACACCTCTTATTTGTGGTGCATCGTAAAGAAAACAGTGTAAGAAATCTTGGTTCCTTTTTATGAATAAATTAATTACTCTGACACGTTGTTTGTTCAAAATCCATGTTTGTGAGTTCTTTATACAAAATTATCTAAAGTACGGCAAAACGTTCTTCTGTCCGTCCTCTTTGTCTGTATGTGTCTGTCGTCTGTCTATTCCGTCCTCTCTACCGAACGTGCTATAACCTAAACCGTTCAAACGAATTTCTGAACATTGTAATCTCCAATGCGATGCCGAACTAACTTTGGAGTTTCACTACTTTGGATTTAATGATCACTTTTCAAATTTTTTGAGTAAACTTGTTTCTTGGGAAGCGTAAGGACGCTTAACCAGAATGGTGGGCAGTTTCCTTTTTGTTGAAATCGCTGATTTTTCGGCGTCTTCCTACATATTGAAGATAGATATTTTTCCTTATTGAAACTGTTTTCTCTAAAATCACCTTGAAAATACGGTCATCTTCGTACTTTTCGAAATATGCGTATTTTCGTGTTAAATTTGGGATAAATGTATGAAGTAATTCTTTTTTTTCAAAAACGGCCTCAATATTTTTCAAAATATTTTCTCTTTCGTGTGTACGGCAAAAGGTACGGCAAAAACACACGGTGTTCTATTTTCGCAAACTCTCCATATTTTCTAAAATTGAAAAAATGCGTCGTTAGAAATCTTGGGTTAAGGTAATTAATTTTTAAGCGTCGGCCCTATTCCGAACCTTTGGCGCTTCTCTAGAATAGTGGTATGTATGAGGGTGAGTTAACTCAGAAAACCTCAGTTCGATTGGTGGAAAAAAATTAAGAGAAAAAAAATAAATATCGTTACTTCCGTAAGTGTAGTGCACGTTTTCCTCGAGAAGTGGCGGTCTCCCTTCGCTGGTTGGCGAGATCCGGCGCCGACCAACCGTCGGCTAGCGGAGTTTCTCCCAACCAGGTATCTCCCACCAGCGGGACACCGCCCCAGCCGGGAAAAGCTCCAAGTTCCCAACCGGTCTCCCGGCATGTATGGTAGTGTGGTGCAGGTTAGTGTGTGTAAATAAGGGGTGAGGATAGGACAAGGAAGACGGAAAGATAGCGCGCTCCGTGGTCCGTTTGGTAGGGCACGGCTACGGCATTTGTCTGGTTTGATCAGAAAAAAAAAGACACGGAAAACTACCGAAAGTGTAAGACTGTACGTACTGTTGTATGACCACTAGTTAAATTTTAAATAAATGTTTTCTGAAAAACTGTTCGAAATATTTTTCTTTAATTTTTTCAACGTATGCAGCAAAGAACGGTGAAGAATGTGGCACTTATCCCATTTTCGGTGCACTCTCTGAATTTTCGAAAATTGAATAAAAATTGTGGATTTGTAGGCTTCAGCGACCGGAGTCAATGCATTCTTGGCTATCCCGGATAGCCAAGAATGCGCGAAAAAAATTATATTCAATCTTGCACTCTGTTTGAACAGATGTCAGATGGGATTGGATTTCTTAGAAGTTTTGTCATTTTTGCCGGTCGTGTTAATTATACGATGTAGATAATTATTTTACGAAAGAAAATAATTCTAGGGAAGGTAATAGATTTAACTTACATCTAATAAATATACTTATTTTTTTAAGACGTTTTGATCGCAGATTATGGTAATTGGAAGCTCATTGGTAAATAATGGTGAAATTGAATTTTCACTTTGATGGAACGAAGGCAAGTTTCTATGAAGTCATTCTTGTTTTTTTCTGTATAATGAGTTGCATATAATGTGACAGTTAAATTTATTAATTTTGTTTCATTTTTAGAAAATTAGCAACTGTTTCCTATAACGCGAGAAAGCATGTAGTATTGTAGTACCTCTAGTTCATTACAGATATACAGGGTCAGCTTAGATTTTAATAAGCAACTATAGACTAATGAAAATAAGCATTAGGGCATTAAAGAAAACTTCTGAAAGTGAGGAAATGAGAAAAGAA
Organism: Gryllus bimaculatus; assembly: GCA_017312745.1. Taxonomy (NCBI): domain Eukaryota; kingdom Metazoa; phylum Arthropoda; class Insecta; order Orthoptera; family Gryllidae; genus Gryllus; species Gryllus bimaculatus. Next base: position 3,692,412 of record BOPP01000019.1, on the reverse strand, counting down.
ATTAAAGGCAAGAAACAAAAATTATTGTAAAAACGGTTAGGTAGTACTTACAAAAACAATATTGTAAAAAAAGTTATTGTAGTTCAGCCCGCAACAAAGTTGATGGGCTGAATCATCAACGAATAACACATCTTCCATTTCACTTTAAGGTGATTTTCAAAATTCCATTACAATTTCTCTCAGAAATTCCAAACATTCCTTGTGTGTATCGTTTATAATGCCCCTGGCCATTGAGGGAAAAAATCACCTATAGAGCAAAGGAAATCAATTTGATGGGGCAAGAAATCTGTGTCGGGGATGTTGGGTTTATGCAAGTTAATTGATTCATAAATCAAATTCGGTTTTCTTAGTAATAAAAATTAGACAAATTATGCGAAGGCCAAGTATGCCGTTCAGGTATAGCTCTCATCCATACCATTAATTTTAATTTTTCAAGCACCATATTTGCATACTATATCGAATTCGGCTCAGATACATTAAGAAATATTTCTTACATCGTTTTGCTATAAACACTTTGCTAATACACAGCAATTTCCCCATGATTTATATAATTCAAAAGTTGTGTTACAGTACATATAGGCGTTAATCATACATGTTAGCGTCGCTGATGAAATAATCTACTTTTCATTATACAAAATACAAAAAACGTTAGTTCATTTGATGGAGCTGGGATACGAATTGCTGCAATCTATACCGCGCGCGGCCCGAAATCGGCTGCGATTTTGGCTGTTGGCAGGAACAGTTTGTACATGTGCATTGCTGATTCATTAGTACTGAACGGCATTACTCGGTTACTGACGGTACGACTGCGAGCGACCTCGACAGCGGGTGCAGCGCAGACGTATTTTTGAAGCTTCAACATCGTTCACACCTCGTACATATACAATCCTGCTAGTTGCCCTGTGCGGTAATGGATTGTACTGATAGCTTCATTCCGCGATTGAAATTTTGTCTGCACGTTGAAGACGTAGTTCTGAAAGATTGTATAGGGGTTTATTTAAGTACTGTACATTATAACTTACTTAAATGATTACTAGTACTTCAATTCTGCAAGTTGCAATTAAAATGTGCCGGTTTTCAGAATGTTTACGATAGAATATAAATACATTTTTCTGTTACTTCTTTCAGTTCATTTCTTTATTAGCATTTCACGCCTTATTATTTGTCTAACTACCTACTCTAACCGACGTAAGGTGCTCAAGAGACCGTGACTGGAGGCTTATGTGCCTATAAGTCTTCTTTGCTCGTTGCAAAGAGATGATCCTTTGATATTGGTATTAGGAGAGTGGTAGCCCTGATACACGAGCGGAGGTTGGTAAGAGGTGAAAAATAGTAGGTAAAGGGTAGAGAGAGCCAGCCTGCAACGATCGATTCTGACAGCTTGGGGCGAAAGGAAGATGCCAGGAGTGAGGATGCAGCAGGAACGCTTTAATTACAAGTATCTTACGAGCGCCTCGTGAGTGCTTGCGACATTATTGAGTTGTATGAAACGAATATATTACAAAATGTTACAAATTGCCATATTGTGGCCCAGAGGTTTTCAAAGTATTTAAAAGTGTACCCCTTAAAGTTGACTACAATATTAGTAAACTCTTCGAGTGAAATTTCCGCATTTGATGGGGTTTTAAAATTTCCTGAAACAATTTCATGTATCGAGCACTGAGCGACGTGCTCATTCCCAAAAATTATTCATCTTCTTCCAGTCTCAGTATTGTTATTGGTCCCTACAGTCGCTACCCTCTCCATATACTATACCACGCTAAGAAGGGATAGAAGTTTTGTATCATAAATAACGAAATATCAACACTCTCCTCAATGTTCTACTACTGGATAAGTACTTATTCCCAGTCTGGTATCAAGCAGATTTAAAACGAAAAAAGAAATAGTTTTCAAATTATTATTTAGGAAAATAACTGCCGCACATACAACCCTAAACACACACTACACTGCAACTCATGTTACTATTGTGTATAACTCGATACGTCCTGTGCACTTAAAACTTGGTTTTCTGGTTTAAAAAGGTACGACTTACGTTTTTTATGCCGTAATCAACAAAATTGACGTTCTGTTACATTTTGATGTGGGCACCCCAATCCACAATCACATGTCAGATATGTTAGACTTTGGGTTTCAGTTCGAAGCTATTTTCACTTTTAAAATAATGATTTTCAAAGAGGGACATTTTTGTACCAGTGCCTCTAGTTGGAAATATTGGAATTATTTACTTAGTGATGCAATACTAGTTTTCGTTTAGAATAAAGTTTCTTGAAAACTTGAATTTGGTTTTATTTAAGTAGCTTGAAGAGAACACTTGACATATTGTACATGAAAACCACATTCATATTTTGCCATTTTTATTATATTCTAGGAAATGTACTGGGTATATTCTTTTAAATTAACATACTAAATTATTTCAAGGTCTAAAAAGAAATTGAACTTTAAAAAACTATTGCAACGAAGTAATAAAATTGTTTTTATTGATATTATATCTTGAAAATTCAGAGTACGCATGGACTTTTCAGTTAAATAGTTAATTTGTTCTTCAAATCTACCATTAGAAGTTTACGTAGAATATAAAAACCTACCGCGTACCCCCAGACTTTTCGTCAATCTTCAGGCCTTGCATTGTCGTGGAGCAGAAGGACCCTAAGGGCCTCAAACGGCCAACACAATCATGGCACTCATGCAGAAGATCAAGTGGGAGCTTCACAGTCACTGTCCGCACAGCCCAGACCTCTCTCCTTGTGATTACGCCATTTTGGCCCCTTGTTACATTTGGAATTCTGCGAGACTGCCATTACGCGCTGCGCTTTATGTCGCAGTGGGACAAAGGCCTCAATGGCCTGCACCAATACTTCACACATACAGGTACAGGTTTTCGTTCCTCACCTTCCGTCTCGTTTCTTTTTGAACGCTCTTAATATATTGAGAGTATTATCCACTTTGTGTGTATGTACCATTCCTGATATTAGACTTTCCTATAGTTATCTTCTTTGTCCAATATTTTTAAAAATAATAAATATTCTCTGTTTAATAATTGTTTTCAATAATTCCTGTATACATTTTATATAATTTCAGCGCGCATTGAAAATAAGTAATATAGATTGTGTAACAACGTACACTTTTTTAATAGACAACATTTCTAAATAACCCACATTTATTTTTTCTCAAATCCTGTCTACCGATGAGCAAAACACTTGAATATTTCACTTATCATTCACTGCAATGTACTGGAAAAATCTTAAAGATCGACCGGTCAATCGCAATCGACTACTTAACAAACCGTGCGCTAAAGTCACACTCTTCAGAATTTGAGAACCTCATGTAGTCCAAGAGCATTCTCAAAATTGGAGGCTACGCCAAAAATTTTATAATGTAAGGCTATTCTTTAGTTTTGTATTAACCATGCATTGCAAGGTGATGTATTAAAACTTCTATATTAATTGTGTTCTTAATTATGGCTTGAAATATTATTAAACGCCATTATTATTAAACTTTAAAACATTATAGTACTTACAAAAAATTCTTAAACGAACAACCTAAATATTTTTATTTCAGTTATATTTATTATTTGCAGATAATACAGAACAATTAACGAAAACAGAACCAGTGAAATTCAGAATAAAAACAAAGTGTTTACTTTCTGCCACGCTTTACTCACAGTTCAACGACCGTATTTAAACAGCTCTGACAACGAATACAAGGATCTTAAATTTTGTACCAGGAAGTCCCTGCTTTTTAAAGTCATGCAAATGTTTTCATTCATTGGAATTCAAATGATGTTTGCTTCAGTTTTATGCAGGAAATAATTTAACGGTCAATGTTCTCTTTCACTATACACACTTAAAGACGTTTCAGATAATTTAGGGTTATTCCCCATGTATTCATCTCCCTCCTAAAATTTTTAATGAAGAGAACAGTAGAAAGCAGTAAAAATGTAAGTGAAAATCACATTAAGAACATTTGTAGAAAATGTCACTTTACATGCCCGTTTTAAATTGTCTTCAATCGGTGAACGTGGTCTTTGAAGTAAGATTGATAATGAAAAACCACCAGAATCCGTTGAAAAGTAATATTGTGTTAGGATACCACGAAGAAGGTATAGACGGTATAGAAGGTGAAGTTTTGGAGAAGGAATTAAAGGTGGACGACAAGGCAATAGGAGATGAGTCTGGCGTTTTGAAGTGAGTAAATGCCAAAGACACTTTCGTAAGAGTAGCAAATACCGCTTGTACGAATTCCTGGAAATTTACAGGTTTTATACTCTTCAGATGATTCTTAATACGCTTGGCGGAAGCCATGATTATTCATCTCACTTAAACCTTTTGTTAACCCTGTTATTTTGTATGACCGTGACGTCTTTGCTGTTTGCGTACAGCGAAGTAACAATTCCCCAATCAACAAAAATTGAAGGTAAGAACTTGTTACAAGCGTTTCATTTCTCTACTGTACGTGTACCACAAAGTAACCATTTGCAATGAATATACAGTAAAGATGGGTACTGATTACAAGCGTTAGTACTGAAAAAATTATAGAATACTAGATACTATCAGCAAAACATCCTTCAGCCTACTATTTTAATATGTATGACGAAAATTCATCACAGGGTGGATACGTATGCCGAAAAAATGACAAGAGCATCATTCTGTTTGATATTTCTGAATCCTTCTTTTTTCGATATTATTAATTTGTTTGTAATTTCTTGACCAGAATATTTGATATAGTTCTTAACATAGTTTATAAGAAAATTAAGCTCAACGAGAGAAAGAGCGAATCACGTAATTTCAATGTAGTTTGCTAAAAATAATGGATCAGTTAGGCGAAAAATAAAGATAATCTGTCTTAAAAGTTCGAATAAATTAAACGCCCAAATGAGAATAAAGATAAATTCACGAGATAAAATTGTATAATGCATTTGTCAAATTGAAGAAGTTGTTAAAACATTTAAATATTGGACAAACATCTTGAGCGGTTGGGCTAATGGCTTTGCAACATACGTTTAAAAAGAAGTAATAAAACCGTTTGTGAAAAGCATATTTTTATTTACAATTATTGTGCATTGAGCTGTGTAAGACTGGTGCTATCATCCCTAACTGATACATTATTCTTGTCCCTCATAAAAAACAAGTTTTTAAGAAAGTAAATAAAACTCCTTCACGATGTAATAACATTTAAATAATTCACACTTTTCTTCTGTTTGAATCTCACTTTGAGGAAACAGATTCTGCATAAAACTGAATTTCGTTTAAAATTTCATAATTTTTTTATTTGATTCTCAGAGCCGCATTTAGTGTATATCTCAAGTTTATTTAAGTATTTTATGCATTTTATTGATTTCGTATATTTCCTTTTTAAATGCATTGTAAATAGGATGAAGTTCGTAAACGCCATAATACAAGTAGTTTAATATTGCCCTTACTTACACAAGTGTAACGTGTAAGTGTACGGAAATATATTAACAGATGTCTTTCCATTAGCACCACATTTTAAAGGGAGTCGATCGTTTTACTTTCTTGCCTTAGGAAGTTCTTCGTAAGAAAAAAAACTAATGTAATCCGGAAAACAGAGAATTATTAAAATTGTTCATCGAGACGAAAGTTATCAAGACGCCCTATCCGAAATTTTTTTGACATTTCTGGTATTCCTCAAAGAGCTTCTTCAACATGTAATGGATATCATATTCATCTTCCGCCAATAGCAATTGGTCGTCAGGAGAACGCAAAGTGAAGAGTTCATCAGGTCCGATTGCGCAAGTTTGTCTACTTCTCTCCAAATGTTAGATATATTTTGAAGGGTGTGGAACGACTACGCATCCTTGTTGCTGACCTTCGGTGACAGGGAATTCTTCAGATATTATTCGACCTATCTTCACACTGCTAGTACTATTAACGAATGGTACTTTCTCTGCTTTTATATATAAGACGCTAACTCCATTTGCTTTCATTGCTAACCACAATTTATAGAGAGGATACTGTTCTAGGCTTTTTATATATGAAGACCAAATGGAATGGAAATGGAAGGTCTCTTGCTAACCGTTTCTCCAGGAGCTATTGTAAACAGTAAACACAATCCATACATGATCTTCCAGCACGAAATCCAATTTTTTCTTCTAGCTCGTGTATCTGATTTTCAATTCTTTGTTTTGTAATTTTGACCCACAGTCTTGAAAGAGAATGAGTCACACATATTCCTCTGTAATTGGAGATACTTGTCTCTCTTCTTTCTAGTTAATGTTAGACATATAAGCAGTTTTCCACTCAGGGAGCACAATTTTATCCCTCAAGAAACAGCTGGAAACATAAGCTAACAGCTCGTGAAGCAAGTGCATCCCATATTTTAAAAGTTCAATGTGGAGTCCGTTCGGTTCAGACGAGCGTCCATTTTTCATGGATCTAAGAGCTCTATTTATCTCATTGACTGAGATGACATTTTCTGTACAAATCTAATCTGTTCTCTTTGTCTGATTGAGTAATGAATTCTCTACGGTCTTCAGTTAACACGTTCTAAATACACACTTTCTACTCTCTGAAGGGTATAAGACTTGTGAGCATAGTCTCTTTTGTGTTTGTTCTAAGAGATTTCAATATTTTCCATGCATCAGTGGCCATTGTATATCCTTCATACTCATCAATAGCCTTACATTTTTTATTCTTCATTTCATTTTTGGCTTTCGTTATTTCTTTCTTTACTTGCCTATAACACTGTGAATAGTATTTCCTCTGCTCATCGTTCCTAGTTCTCAGCCATACATTCTAAGCTTTCTTTTTCTTATTTATGATTTTCGAATTTTTTTTGATTATGTAATTGCGCTCCAGAAAACGGAATTTTTAAAATTTTGTATTGCTTATGAGGACGCTCTATCCGAATTTCTATGACAGTCTATCCTTAAATTATGCAAAGTTATAACAAAATAATTTATCCAATTTTAAGAAAAAAATATTTATATATTTATGTGCTCGAAATTCGGTATTTGTTCTCATTGATACCGGCTTAGGTGATTCAGAACATCAAGTGATGTTACTGCGGTGTCTCTGACCGGGTGTTGCTAGGGTTTGAGTCCAGACGGTGGCACGTTCGACACTTGCTGATGCAGGTTGAATTCAGCCGCTGAGTAGAGGCGAAAAAATCCTAGCGGTCGGCTACTCTGATCGTTAATTTCCCGTGATTGTTCCGATCAACACCAGTCGATTACGGGAGCAGTATTCTAACAAGCGAGTCAGAGACGGCGCGCGATCTTTCCTTCATCTTAATTGTCCTATCCTTACCCGTTATTTACACACACTTGCGTTACTCTCATGTCGGGAGAGCACTCGGGAGCTTAGAGTTTGTACGTGATGGGGCTTTGACCCGCTGATTGGATATTCGTTTGTTCTTTTCAGAAGATTGTCGAGTCAGATTTTGCGCCCGACCTATCTTCCTCATCGGCGCTCCGAGGCGCAGTAGAGAGCAAGGCGCCAGGAACGAGGCCCGCGGGGATCGCGTGGAGGACGGCGTCAGAGGGGGTGAGCGGAGGGGTGGAATGGAGGCCACGAAGGGGTTGGCTGCGGAATGTCAGAGCTCGGAATGTCGTGAGGCGAACGCTGGCGCACGTGCGAAGAATGATATTGAATCCGAGAAAGAAGTTCCCGGGACTAAAAACTGACCGCTGCGTGATATTGGAACGCCCTGCAAATAGAACGTTATGAAAGGGGAAAGAGGAGGGAGAACAGAAAGGTCAACAGTTGTGTGATTCGTTTTCTATGGTATCCCATATTTCAATAAAGAAGTAAATACCTGAACAACTGTTTTGTAACTTGTTCACTAACACGAAAGTTTTTAGAACTTCTTTCTAAAACATTTCGAAAGCTTTAAACACGTCGAGGTGATTCATTACAACACAGATTACCTTGTTCTTATTTTGACAATCGACGCAATTTCTGCCAGTTACATGAGTGATACCTTTTTTCTTGAATATAATGCTTGAGTGAAAAAATATTAATTTATCAACATTTATGAAATTTTGTCATATATTAGAAATAAGCAATGTAAAATATTTTTTCCGAAGAATATATCATCCACAGTATCAAATATTTGGGGTGTAGTATCACGGTTCACACTGTGTCACCTCTGAGTGGTCACCTCATCATAAGAGGTATTGGATTGACAGGTTGGGAAAGGTATCTGGAAAATGTGCACTGGGCGGTATTACCTCTCGGAGAGTCTAATCTACCATATGATGTTTTCCCATCCAGAGAGTTTCGCTACCCAGACAGTATTGCTACACAAAATGTGTCGCCACACATAGTGTGTCACTACACAGAGTGCGTTGCTACACAGAGTGTATCGCTACCTAGAGTGTGTCGTTACTCAAAGTTTGGCGCTACCCAGAGAATGTCACTACCAATAGTGTTTCGCTACCTAGAGTGTTACTACACGAAGTGTGTCGGTAAGTAGTATGTCACTACCCGTAGTGTGCTGCTACTTAGAGTGTATTTGTATTTGTATTTAACCGTTACAGGTCTCGGAAAGGGCAATTGGCCTCAGCGACGTTAGCTCCTCGGGTTCCTGGTCGATCATCCAACCAGGAATCCACGATGTCGCGAATTCGCTTAACCTTTGCGACTTCACGTACTTGACGAATTCAGCTAGCGACGCCGCTTTTGCAGTCTGTAGTCTCTCAGCAGAACCATTCCAACATTCGCCTAGATCACCGAGGGAAACCACGAAAAACTCGCTGAGAATGGCCGACATGGGGATTGAACCCGAAGTCAGCGCAATACTCCCTATGCCACTTCTCTCGGTACACAGTGTGTCGCTACCCAAAATGGGTCGCTACCCAGACTGTCACTACCCACAGTGTGTCGTTACTCAGAGTGTCACTACCCATAGAGATTCGCTAAACGGAGGGAGCTGCTACCCAGAGTGAATCTCTTATACGGCGGACAAGCAACAGTACACGGACCCTACGAAGTGTAAATGCCAGCGCTGACTCACCAGTTGGTAGGTGGTGAGGCCGACCACTTCGATGAGCCCGTCGTCGGTCTGCTGCTCGGCGGCCGCGGCGGCGCGGTTCCACGGGCGCGTGCCGCCGCCGTAGCTGGGGATGTTGAGGAACACGATGGCGTGCACCTTGAGGTCGCGCAGGCGCGCCGTCAGGTCGCGCCCGTCGCACTCCAGCGTCACGAACTCAGCCAGGGCGCGCCACTTGCGCCGCAGCAGGTCGCGCCCGCCCGCCTGCCCGTAGAACATCTTGTTGCGCAGCCGCGAGTTGAACTTCTCCGGGTGCGCCTCTGCAACAAGCAGGCGAAGAAACGGTATTCCTTTTGATATGGTCCATAAACAGCTTGAACTATAATTACATAATTTGTTTATACTTTGAATGTTATTCAATAACTCACAACCTAGAAAATGAGGCAGGGAGAGGCCTGGAAACTTTGGTTTACAAACTTATATCAATAAAGGAGAAAAACATAACTGTCTATACATAAATTCTAGACCATACTCCTGATACAATAAATCAGTCTAGGAGACTAACCTTCTCCTCGGTTTCTTTGTGAATACAAAAAGCTTCACTATAACCGTAAGCTTTCTGACGCTCTTTGCGAAGTTATTGGAGAGTTTACTATTATTTAGTCAGAGGAACAGTAAAATAATCGTTCTCCGTGTTCTCCCGTCAGCGATAGAATCCTTCACAGGGGACGTGATAAGGAATACAGGCCAAAACCTGTACCTCATGCCTTGCCGAAGCTAAGGGTCTGTATTTCACGGAAGCTAACAGACAAATTTATCAAATGTCAAAAACGATCGTTGCTACCTTTATTCATAATTCAACTTAGAAAGTTAAAGAGTTGTAGGAATTCTCTGGGAATATCGTGCTCAGATTGTACTATCCCCCGTACATCACATTTAAGCCTGTTAATTTACATTAATAAATAATCGTTGCTTGATACCAATAAATATAGGTATCAATCGAAAGCAATGGTTAAATCCACCGAGATGGCGTTTACACAAGGTACAAAAACTTTGTTCTCACTTGCTTAAACGTGAAAAGAATTTTGCAGCCTAGGCATTAACAATTTTTAAATACTAACACTTTTTATATTTTTTCTTACAGTTTGAATACTTTTAAATAGTTTTGATAAGAAACAATATTCAGTATAAATATCTTTTATTTTAAAATTCCATCGTAATTTTATTTGGAAAATAACCCCATATATAGTATTTGAGTAACTGCCGTGCGTCTGTGCGTCCGTGTGTCCATCACTCAGGTTAGCCCACTTCCCGTGCACCAATCGAAACATCCACTATGTCATTCGACGTGACTGGGTATACTGGTGGGGAACTGATAATTTACTTTCGGAACCGCCTTCTAAGGTGATTCTAAGGAATTTCCAAAAAACGTGTTTTCGTGTTGATGCCGGGATCTTAGTGAGTAGGCAGGGAATTAAACCAAAGCCTCCTAAATAGATACACAGGTGGCGTTGATTAAACCTATATACAATTTTCGCTCCACGTCGCCAGAATTTTCTTCCACGAGGATGGCAACACTAATTGTTGCCAGTTCTAAGTGGAACAAGTAAGCGTCAGAACTGTCAATAGTTGTGCAGTTTTTAAAGGAAGGGAAGTGTTTCATCCGTATTACAATATTTTTAACAAATTTGCAAACGTTTACCTACGCTTTTATCTTAGAACTTATTAAATTTGAAGAACGTCAAGTGAAAACCTCAACTTTCAGTAATGCCAGAGAAATAAAAGTACTTCGACTTTGCTCCTTTACTTTTTTAAGCGTGATATTCAATAGAACGTGTCTCAATATATATATATATATATGCGTGTGTATATATACATACATGCATAGGGTCTTTTGCTTAACTCGCAAATCATCTCTGAGAGCACTTGTTCATATTTTGGCAATTTTGCAATCGAGTGTATTTAACAGCCGTGTCTGTCACGTCGTGACAGCTTGGAAGGAGCTGACCGTCCGGTCATAAGCTGCAGCAACTCTTCTGTTCCTGTGTTATTCCCATTCAAGAGCTTAGGCGGGCAGGTACGCAGCTCTCACTCAGCCGGAAGCTTTTCGCGCTGCGCAGCGTGGGTGGGTGGCGTGGGCTGAGGCACGAGCGGGGAAACAAAAAGGTCTCTTTAGGCAATTTTGTCCGGTATGCTTAAGAAAATAAAGTGTAATACAGAAGATGTGGAGAAAGGTTATGACTGTTTATCAATTTATTGACACATAAAACTTAACCTATAAAATAATAAAACATAAATGAATAGTAAATTAAAACTTATTGAAAATAATTAATAAAAATAATAAAATATAATTTCCTTAAAATGACCAAAAACTGAGTAAATGCTCAAAGTGACCACCATTTGCCTTTGCCAAGAGACAGGCGTTTACTAGGCGCGGATCCACGGAAAGGGAAGTGAGGGAAACCCCCTAAATATTTTCAGAAACGTTCAAGCAAAAATGTTTTTTTTAATTTAAGGTCGCATCACTTACTAGGTCATTAGCGGCCACTACTGCTTGTAACGGTATGGTAACTATGAGGATGACACGATATTATGATGATAGGAGTGTGAAAGGACGAACACAATACAACCATGACTGAGGCGAGACTCGAACCTGCGATCCTTCGGTGGAAGATGTCGGTGAGAGATCGCTACTGCCCTAATGCTTTAAGCAATCTTGGCCATACAAACTGGCAAAAACGTTAAAACGAATAACATCGTATCGCATGAACTGAGTGCACAAAAGTCATACAAAATCCGGAATATGACCCATTCGACTAAAATATTAATTACCCCCCCCAAAAAAAATTGGTCTCTGAATCCGCTCCCTGCGTTACCTTTTTTCACTGTAGTGGCTGCAGTTCGTTGAAGACTAACAAGGACCAAATACGTGCTTTTTCTTTCTTCCCACTAAAATTAATCACATTCTTTCCCTTTCTTTCCCTCCGAAATCTGAGGACACGTGGCCGTGAGCCGCTAAAAGTGAAAGGGATGTCGAAGGTATTTCATACCCTGCCAAATTGCCGAAACAAGAGATGGTGTTTCCAGTCTTGGATTGCGAGTTAAGCTATATATATATATATATATATATATATATATATATATATATATATATATATATATATGTATATCACCTACAAAACGTTTAAGAGAAAAATATTACAGAATTAGAAGTGAACACAAATCAGACTGAGTATGTAGACTTTTAAACACACCAAAAATGGACAACAAAATAGAAGTGTTAAGCAAATCGGGAGAAGAATCAAATGTCGTACAAGATTTTGTAACAGAATTTTCGAAACTAATTGAGAATGATCTTATATTAGGATTAGAGAAAAATGCTAAAGAACAGCAACCATGTGACCTTTTATATACATTTTTATGCAGATTAGCAAAAAATCGTACAAAGTGTACCTATACTAAATTCTAACTCTTCGCATTGTCGATACTTGGGAGAACTTTTTATTGAGATTTCAATTTTGAAATTGCTTTAAAACCAGCTCATATCCCGTATGGAGGTAACATGCAAGGACATTGGGTGTTGGGAATTTTGAAGTATAACATTTGTCAACTCCAATTAAAAAATATCCGTTTTGATTATATTGAGTCAAACATTACTAAGCCTTGTGATTATAAGAACACAAATGCTATATTAATCCATGATCCACTATTAACTAATCTAGTAAGATTAGTAATAAGTGTTATTAAAACCAAATGTTATTAGGACACTGTGTTTCAAATAATCAATCATGACTTTTTAATAATTATCCCCATCAGTCTGTCATCTTTTGCGGAATGAGTACTAAAACTTTGAATAAAAATGAAGTAGGTTAATTGGAATTTGTACAAAGTAGATGAAACTTTCAATATTCGTCTTGTGGTATCTTATTACATACTCGATTGAGTATCGATTTCGCTCCAACCGTCTGTTTGATAGTTCTAGAATATCATTCTGCAATAATATTTTTTGCCTATTTTGTAAATCGCTATTATTACCATCCGTTCTATATTTAAAAGATTGCTTACTGACTTCAGTAATTTTGTTTTCAATAGAAACCCCAACAATGTATATTTCTGTAAGACGTCATGCACGTCTGGAAAACAAGCTTCAAACGTTCTTTATCGTTTCCGTTGTTTGAACGTGATCACAAATATCAGAACCCCTAAAGAAATATCTTCAAGGCCGGAATATTGACCTATCTAGTCTTAACATCTTTCCATCAAATTATTCAGGCACATGGCCAACAGAACCAGTCAGCAAATGGAAGCTCCGTCCTACCGCTCTTGACGCCCTCTACTAACGGACATTCGAACGAGAGTGCTCTCTGCGATCTCCGCTCACCATCTGCTTAGGGCCGTGCGACTCGTTAAAATTTCAGCGGCCGTACGACTGGCTTTTATTCTGGTGGACTTTTTACTACACTCTTTTGGTAATATTGACACGCTTGTGTTGTTGGAACAATGAGTAAGAGAATTCGACGGGAACAAAGCGCAATTACCTTCATATTTTTGTTTCTCGAACCCAATGGATAAGAAGACGTATAAACAATTTTAATTTAAACATATGCGTAATTCGTGTGTACTAAAACATTAAATAATTTTTCGAAAATTTAACCAGTTCAACGAAAGTGAGACCTGCACTATTCAATTCAGGGTTCCTTGAAAAAAAATTGTGAAAAGAATGAAGGAAATGTTTTTTGTGTTTTTGAGAAAATGTTTTTTTATAAATTGCATCAAATTGAAGCACAAATTACGAATAAAATTGTACCTAATATTTTTACTTTCTCGTATACGTATGAATATATGGAGTAATATACGTAGTAAAGAGAAAGTTGTGTAATGCTGCGGAAAATCGATTTCAAGATTTCAGCGGAAATACACGTGTTGGGGTCCGCTGATATCGAAAAAAGAGTTTTTCTCTAAAAGTCCATCGGTCCGTCTGTCCATCCGTCTGAATTCCAGACATTTTCAAAACTTTCTCACAAACGGTTCCATTTTTTCTTTAAATGTCTTGTAAGAATTGATATACACTTATAAATGTGGAATACATCCAATTTTCACTGTTATCTCTGAGTTTTCGTAAACTTTGAATTTTTCGGACATGTTCAGACAATAACTAAACTGAAGATTGAGATTTTTCCTTCTAATTAAATTTGTTCTCCATAGTGAGTTCGTTCATTAAGGTAATTATGATCAATTTTAGTAGCTTTCACGCAAATAGTGCAATATGTGCAATATTATAAAACAACAAAACTATTTTCTCGAAAATGGCTCCATATTTTTTTTAAACTTTTGGTAGGGAGAGTGCAAAATTTACTCTATGATATAACATAAACTCCATTTTTCTATTCCTTTGTATTTGAAAAAATTACAAAAATGAATATTTTGACTAGCCACTCACGTCGTGAATATATAAATATTCACGACATGCGAGGCTAGATAAAACGAAAGCGGAGATTTGCTTACATTATTGCATTTACATTATTTGCTTTAACTGATATATAATAAAGTACTAACTTGGGCCGACGCTTAAGGATCTAATTGCCTCAACCCAATATTTCTAAAATACAATTTTCGAAAATTCAGGGAGATAAACAAAAATGCGACCCCCATAATTCTTTTAAGCGTTCCTGGTTTTATCCGCGAACACAAATAAAGAAAATAAATTGTGCTTTATGAAAAACATTATTTTTATAATTTCCATTAATTTAAACTTAAAATGGCGTGAAAACGTTTCAATTTTACTTTCTGGCACTTACTAACGTAAGAAGAGAAAGTATTGTGATCGTGCGCCAAAAAACGGCACATTTTCGACATAAAAACTCATATTGCCGAGCCATGGTAAGGAGAAAGTGGATAAATCCTGTTTCTAAATGTAGAAAACAAATCCTCCAACACGTGGTGCAGCCAGAATCCACGTTTTGTGCGTCCTTCATACCGAAAAATTGATTGACGGCCACGCTTGTCTGTCTGACCGTTCGTCCATCTGTGCGCTAGCGCATAAACTGCTCAGCCGATTTTCTCCAAAACTGATATTTTCGGATCGTTCCAACTCATGTCCCGGACCCTGGGATTTGAAAACGATATTTTAAATTTTGGAGGTACTTTACATGAAGTTCCTGGGACATTTTCAAAATTTTCAAAGAAATTGCTGCAAATGTTTTATCAAATTTTGTTGTTGAGTAGGGAACTTTTTAGAGAATAGTACAGATCTCGTTTTCGTTGACATCCCTGATTTTTCGAAAATTGGAAAACTAATTTTTACAACTTCCAAATTGGAAGTAAAGATGTTTGTCTCAGAAAGTCTGATGTACAAAATTAGCTCTTTAAAAAAGGTCATGTGCACATTTTTTTGAAAAACGAATATTTTTTCATTTTTTCAAATTGAAACGGACAAATTTTTCTCCAAAAGTGTTTTAATTATGCAAACTCGATATTTTTCAAATTAACTCACAAATTTTTAGTATGCAAATGATAATACGTTACGAATGCGAAGATATAAGACCATTTCCATCAGAAAAGGTAATATTACGAGTAAAATTATATTAAAACCATTCAGTTTGTTTTGAAAATGAGCTTAAAAAGTATTTATTATGTATTATATTTTATTATTACTATTTTGGACTTGACATTATTTGATGAATAATGAACGAATAAACCAATATTGGTAGTAGTGTAGATGATGATAATGTTGTGAACGATAGAGCAGTTGAAGTATGAGAAACGGTGAAACGGGTGACCCGTGATGACTTGTCGCGAACTGCTTTGTCCGTCCTGAAATCCACGTGAAGTGAGTGGAATGCGAACCTCGTCAGAGACGGAAACATCACGCGCTAGCTACATTCACATACGGAATGTGGACTGGCAATTGAAACAGAGCAATCCGGAATTCGCCACTTGACTAGAAGTGACTTCTCCCAACTAGCCAAGTTGTCTCGACGAGACGCATCGAGCGGAAACGCAGCGTTTGGCCGAGGAGGAATTAGCGCGCCTCGCTGGCGCCCGTCGGCTCGTTGGCGCGCGCACCGAAGGCGCGCCAGGTCACAGCGCTTGTCGAAGAGACCGGTCCGGTCTCAGCGCCGGGCGCCATCGCTAGCGGATGGAGCACCGGACAGCTTTACTGTGCAGGAAGGTGCGCGCCGCCAGTCAAGGACTTAATGTGGCGCCCTCGGCGACGCAAATGCGATGTGCCCCCCCCCAGACGCCAGCTAACGCGACGCGGCGCTGAACACCGCCGAATTAAACAGTTAGACTTGTCGGCGCCGGGGGGGTCGCATTAAAAGTCGCAGGTTCACTTCAAAGTCGAACGACGATCTTGCCCCGCCTCCGCCCCCTCCCCGAGGGCACGGAGCCGGCATAATCCTTCCTAACGACTTCACGAGCGCGGAAGGGTGGGGGGGGGCGAGCGGAGGCAGCACGCCAAGTGTGCCCCACCGTGTCGAGCCCTCTGCTCGCATGCATTATTTACATATTGGCGGCGGCAGGGCGGTTCGAGGGCAACGGCGCGCGGGGAGGGAGCGTTGGGGTGGAGACGGCGACCGCCGAGCCCCTCGCCCCCTTGAAGTACCCGTTCATTTACGCCCCCCCCCCTGCCAGATTAGTAGAGAGGTCGTTGTAGGAGATATCCTCAGAAGTCCCTTGAGTTGTACGTCGTTCTCCATAAAATATTTCGTCCAGAAAATCGAGGAAACCTTTATAACTAACATGTAATTAGACATAACTTCTATGATTTGGAGACAGAAAAAAATTCATGTCGATTAAACTAAATAAAGCATAAATCCTTCTGAAAACCTAAATATCTAACATGGAATATTTTTCAATGTACTTTCAGCCTAAATTTCTAAACAATACATAACATAATTAAATGTTCTAACTAAAAATATGTTTTAAGATAATATAATTTCATGTTCGTCCAAGTCCCATTTATTTTTATATGTGATAAACCGTTCGGATGAAAAAAACAAACGAAACGACAAATGACAATTGAAAAATCAAATGTTATGTCATTCATAATATACACGGTGGAATAACTAAGTGATTAGACCCCTAGTATCTACTCAACTGTTCAAGATACGAAGATGCCGTTTGGACAGTCAATTGCATTAACAGGGAGAAGTGGCTACTTGATTACAGCATACTTCGTCTTAGCACTATTTTCTACTACGAAGATACAATGTAAATTTCTTTTTTTATGATTCCTGCCTTATTTAATTTTTTTTAGTGGGTGGTTGGCAAAAGGATAAGACAATGATAGATTATTAATCAAATGTCTGAATATTCGCTTTTAATTTTCTTCCCGAATTGTACTATACTTTCTCTATCTAATTAACCTTACAATAATTCGAGTTATAGGGCTACCAAGGATATACTTGAAATACTTTATTGTTGATGATTTTTAGCTATCTTGTTGAAATAAACTAGTTTTGTCAGTGTCTTTCCATATAGAATGTTGAATACATTTTCTAATTGTTTAGCTTGTAACGCAAACTCATGAAATTGAAAAACAATAAGATACCATAATTCAAGAAGTGGAAAGATCACTTACGCGCTTATTTTCTTTAAAATTCATTCACCTATTATAAGTGTTGTGAAAAAATAATTAAAAAATACTTTTTTTTCAATTTTTTTTTATTTTTTCAATTTGATGCACAGTTATCAACTCTTCAATGCTTTTTAATTCGTTCGGACTGTCACTGCACATTTAAAAATGTTTTTTGAATAAAGAAAGAAGTAGCTTATTAAAATAGCGTAGTTCTATTTTTGGTGGAGTCTCCGTATTTTCCTAAAATTGCAAAATATTAATGTTGCAAAACATCAATATTGATGACGGAAATATTTTTCCTTAATGAAATCTGTTATAAAAAAGTAGATTTTTCAGTCAGTTCATAAACAGCTTTTGAAAAACATAATTTGTGTAATCCCCGTAGACGTAATTTTTACACGATGCAAAGGCTATTTAAAAATATTTTTTTAATACGACTCAATTTTTTTTCTAGCTTAATTCCCATTTTCGTTGAACGTTAAGTTTCGAATGTCGCAAAGGTTACCAATAATGTGAGACAGTATGTGCCGTTGAGTGCTAATGTTGTGAAAACCATTCCGGATATATAATCCACACAAAGCAGTGGTTGCACAAGATCGACTCGGGGCCGAATTTGTAGCCGTAGCAAATAAAACACGAAATGACGGTCGATGGCGCTTCCGCTGCCGGGCGGCCTCTTCCAGGTGCGGCGCGCCGCTTCCGCGAACGCCAGCCAAGAGCCCCCGCGCGCCCTCGGGACATCGATTCCGGTGGCGGAGGGGGCGGAGCCGGCGCCCTGCACTTGCCGCCCGATGCGCCAAGCAACGTCGACTGCACAATGCGCTCTGCTTTCCGGCCTCGCTCTCCGACCGTTTCTCAACAGTTACCCCATGACTATTATTTTCCAAACAAAGCACGCGAGTCCCCGGCAGAAAGAAAATAGGTAGTGCATTGTTTCATTGCGGTGTATTTTCCCACTCACTATGATGTTTAAGGATGTGCTAATATTTTATTTTAAATTACATAACAGTTTTTTAACGATTCTTAGCTAAATAACAGATATTAGATCTGATAACCGATAAAAATAAGATAACATAATTTTATTTATCAACATCATAAACGACTTTTTCCGTTGCAAGAAAGCCTTCATAAAATTGAATTTTACGGCACAGGTTATGTCGTATTAGTATTGTTGGCACGAATATTGGCCTCATCACACATTTAGCCAATCGCAGCGAGCGAATTGTAGGGCTGCTTGGCGGTAACCCGCTCAGCCGACCACGACTTATTTACAGATGCCAAATACTCATGAAGTAATAACAAAAGAGTTTCCAAAAATTACCTTCAATTCTCTAATTAATAAATTCTCTTATTCAAAAAAAGAAGCAAACTCTTTATGACAAAATAACTTTATAATGCTAAGCTTTATTTCGTAAGTACGTGTTTTGAAGATGAGGGATATTAGGGGCGAGTTTTCAGATTTGCGCGCATGCAATGAAGCAGCAAAATGTAAACGAGTCACATAGTATACTATTGTGCAATATTCCCGTTACACTGAGATGAAGTTACACTGAGTTTTGGTGGTTTACTGTGTTTGCTGTCAGGTCGTGGCCATAATTTGATTACTCATTAATTTCTAATGTTTAATTCGTCACCCATACTTATACACTTTCACGTATTTTACTGTAACAGATCGTTTTTGCACTGCGAGTTTTTGCATTGCATAGTAACACACATTGTATTTCTGTAAGAAATTCTGGTGAAACAAAACTCTTCATTATCAATAATTTAATTTTTACTCTCTCGTTACTGCTTACGAAAGGAAGGTTAGAGAAAGTTTTTTAATGTTGCGGTGTGAAATTGCGGTGTGAATTTTCGACACAAAAGCTCTGATTAAAGTGTCCTGGTAACGAAAAAGTGAGTAAATATTGTCTTATTTATTCAGAAAATTACTTCTCCTAACACGTTTTGTACTCAGAAAAGATTTTTTATGGGTTCTTGATTTCGAAAAATCAATTCACGACAAAATCACTGCCCGTCCATCTGTCCGTCTGTCTGAAAACCGCTAGCTGCTAAACCATGCGTTTTCACTAACGCTGATGTTTCCCAATTGACCTGGCTGATGTTGCGGCAGCTTGAAACTGACATTTTATTTGTGGGAGGTAATTTAGGTATAGCCCGAGACATTTTCAAAATTTAAAAAGAGCTCAAATTTCTTTGATTAAATTGTGAGCACAAATAGCGTAAAAGATGCTTCAGATAATGGTGCAGGTTCCATTTTTATTGAAATACTTAATTTTTGAAAATTGCCAGAAATGAAAAAAATTTCGTGATATTCTACTCCTACATCTACAATTAGGAAGATAAATTATTTTTCGTAATGAAATGTGTTCGCTAGAAACAGATCTTAGAGTAAAGAGATCCAAGATATTAGAGTTAAGAGAGGGGTTTTCTTGCGTGATGATTTTAATGGAATTGATATTTATGTAAATAGTCCACACAGTCAGTCTTTGGTGTACGAGTGAAAGGTTGGAATTTTTAAATTAATATGCCCATGAAAGTTCTGTAAGTGTAGTGCATGTTTTTATCGCGGGAAGTGGGGTGAACTTGCCCCGCTGACAGGCGAGATCCGGCCCCAACGTGTACATCGGATTGCTGGGATTTTCCCCTACCAGCGTGGCCCCACCCCAACCGGGACAAGCTATAACTCCCGACCGGTCTGCCGACATTTGTTGAAGTGTAGTGCGTGCAGGTATGTGTGTGAGTGAAGGCTGAGGAAAAGTACAAAGAAGAGGGAGGAATGATCGCGCTCGGCCCGTTTCCCGTTTGTTAGAGTACTGCTCCCGTATTCGCCTGGTGTTGATCGGAGAAACAACAGAAAATTAGCGATTTCAGCTGCCGGCCTCTAGAACTCTCCTCCAGACATCGGGTGAATTCGACCTATCTATGTGCTAGTGTCGGAAATCCTGCTATCGTCGGAACTCGAACCTAGGACCTCCCGGTCAGAGGCACAGCAGTGACATTAAATGAAGCCCGATGCCACCTTAACATACGCGTTTGGGACCATTTTCAATATGCGAGGAGGTAATTATGCTGTTTCATGTCGCTTCAGTACTTTGTTTACTTCGCCGTACTAGATAGTTTTATATGGCCATGACTTCTTTGGAGTGCAGAGAAGTAACACTCAAATCAATAACCAGTGAAGGTAAGTACTAGTTTCCATGCATGCGTGGTTAAAAATATGTTATTCTTTGTTCTCATTGCTTCATTGAGTTGCGTTAGTGTCAAGTATATTTACAAAATGTTACACCATTCATCTTCATTAATCATTCATTCGCTGCAGATTTCAGCTTTGGTACTTTAGTCCAAAAAATTTTAAAAATAATTTTGCAATTCCGCGAGAGAGCCAGTTTTCATTTCAGGCAACCATAATTTTAGTATCCGCAAATGCTGCAAGAACCTTCAAGGCCCTTCGGTGGCAGCAGCGCTTTATTCCCAACGTGTTCTACCTTTATCCAGAGCGCCGACGTCGCGTCGTTCGTGGGGCACTCAAAGACTCGCCCCTTGAGCTTTGGCTTGTCCAACAAGCCGCCTTCGCGCCTGAATGATCACCGGCGCCGGCGCCGGCGTCGGCCGCGCTCGACGCCGGTCTTCCCCCTGCATTCTTGATTAACCCCCAGGCGCCCGCCCCCGCCCACGACCTGTCCCCCGCCCTCCGCCGCCACCGCCGCCCCACGCACTTCCACCGCGCACCTGCCGCCTTTCCCACCGCCGCCGGCGTCACACCACCCGCCGCCTTCGGACAACTCCTCCTCCCGGCCGCGCACTCGGCCCGCACGCGCTCACCCTCTCCGCTCGCACTCACCCGCGCTCACCCGCTCCGCTCGCACTCACCCGCTCCGAACGCGCTCACCCGCTCCGTTCGCACTTACCCGCGCTCTCCCGCTTCACTCGCACTCACACGCCTCGGACGCGCTTACTCGCTCCGCTCGCACTCATCCGCCCCGCACGCGCTCAACCGCTTTTCTCGCACTCACACGTCCCGCACGCGCTCACCCGCTTCGCACGCGCTCACCCGTTCTCACTCACCCGCGCTCACCCGCTCAGCTCGCACTCATCCACTCCGAACGCGTTCACCCGCCGCTCCGTTCTCACTCACCCGCGCTCACCCACTCCGCACGCACTCACCCGCCCCGCACGCGCTCACCCGCTCCGCTCGCACTCACCCACTCCGAACGCGCTCACACTTACCACGCGCTTAAAACTATTACATTCTATACCTATTTTTATTTAATAGTACAATAAATTAATGAAAATTCGTCAGTTAGGTTACTAAAAGTTTTCAGTGTTTACAAACATTATACTTGTTAATTACTAGTAGATGTAGTATGGAAATTATGTCATAATGTTATTGTTTCAAAATAGGAACATAAAAATAGAAACGTAATTAGGAACGTAAAAATCGCAAAAAATCAATAAAATTGATTGGCAAATTTTCAAACCTCCCGGCTACAAACGATTAGTGAGTGCAACACGCATTCGCCATTCCTAGGTGCGTTCTGCCCCGCGGGGTGCCATCCATTAACGCCCTCCACCGCTAGGCCGCGTCGCTGCGCGCTCGGCGCTGCTGCGCGGCCCAGAGATTTGCGCGCGTGTACGCTGGGCCGCAGGGCGTTCTCGCGCTGCCCGACGATCCCTCCGCGGCCCACCCCCGGCCCGCGGCCACGCGCCCGCTCGTCAGCCGTTTGCCTCGGGAGGGAGTGCGCGCGCCACCAAATCTCGGTTTCTCCGACCAGCACCAGGCTTAGAAGCCGGAGCAATGCGGGACAGCAAGTGATCTTTTCTTCCCTAATTTTACCCTCTAGCCCCTTGCACTCAAACGTACACCTACATGTTACAATTTCTACACCTTACGAAACATTATCAAACATGTGAAGACCACTCGCGAACTTAGAGCTTGTCCCGGCTAGGACGGTGTCCCTTTGAAGGAATAACCTCGGGGGGGGGGGGTAAATTCTCCGCACGCCGACGTGTAGGTCACTTCCGGGTCTCACAATTGAGTGCGGAAGAAAAACCGCCACCTTTCTCCATACAGAATTCATGCACCAACAGGACAAATGACCATAGCCGTTGAAGTGCCTGAAAATATCAATCGTCATCCGTCTGCATAACGAGGTAATGTGCTCGCAGAGAAATCGCCGCTTCGGCGATGAAATGTAGGGTGAGAAAGTTAGAGAGTAAAAGGTTTGTAGGAAACGAAGGACAAGGAACTGAAATTGTAAAGAATTTAATTTACTCTTTATATGAACAGTCGCGCATCAAAGAAAGAGTAGCGTCAGCACCTTAAGGTATTTCTTCTTTAGATAAGGAGTTACTGTTTCATGTTTTAGAACTTCTATTACGAGAACATTTCTTAACTTTAAAATACAGTTTCGTCTTCATAGCTTATTGTATGTTTATAAAACAACTTGAAGTCATCTCCTTGCCTAATTGCTCCCAGGAAACTCCAGCACATACAGGCAAGCCAACCCATAAATACGTTCTCATATTACTACAGTATTTCTCTAAGTAGAGAACGATTGTGCATTCAAAAAATATAGTAAATGTTGAACTACTTCAAAACGAACGTTGCCATTATATCACAGCAGAAAGGACTACAAAGAAAATATTGAAAATACATATATCATTATCATGCCTCAAAAACTGAAACTTTCAGAAAATAATTTTAATATATTGCTAAATGCATTGATGCATTAATTAAATTAACAATGTATACATTTAATCAATGTATTAATTAAAAGTGCTGAATCGAATAAAGAGCTAGACAAAATTATTTTGCTAGTATAAGTAAAGGTTTTCTATTATCGAAATAATCTCTAGGAAGTAGTTGGTATTAAGTGACTAACAGTAAACGAAAGTAGTGCTATTTTTAAAATGTTTGCTGCCTCGTGTAGGGTTTATTGTTTGCATAATTATATCCCTGGGTCTATTAAGAAAAATATAATTTAACTACAAGAAGTCACATGCCGTTTGTTCGGACTCTTTAGTTTCTTGGACACTGCCAACCCGTAATTGAAAACACACCAGCTACTTCAACTACCTTAAGAATTACACTGAGGTCATGAAAGTCCACGGATAGCAATATGCAAATATACAGATGGCTGTAGTATCGCGTACAAAAGGTATAAAAGTGGAGTGAATTGGACGATCTTTCATTTGGACTCGTAATTCATAGGAAAAGGTTCCCAACGTGATATGTCGGCACGCCGAGAATTAACAGACTTTGAACGCGGAATGCTAGGTGAAGTCAGACGTATGGGACAATCCCCTTCGGAAATCATTAGGTAATTTCATATTCCAGATCTACAATATCAAAAGTGTGTTGAGAATACAAAATTTCAGGCATAACCACTTACCACGGACAACGCAATGGCCTTCGGTCTTCACTTAATGACCAATAGTAGCGGTGTTTGCATAGAGTTGTCAGTGTTAACAGAGAAGCAATCTTGTGTGAAATAATCTCAGAAATCTTTGTGAGACGTAGAAAGAACATACCTGTTAGGGCACTTCAGCGAATTTTGGCTTCACTGGGCTATGGCAGCAAGAGACAGACTCGATTGTCTTTGTTAACAACGCGACAACACTTGCAGCGCGTCTCCTGGGCTCGTGACCATATCGACTGGACCCTAGACGACTGGAAAACCGTGGCCTAGTCAGATGATGCCCAATTTCATTTGGTAAGGGCTGATGGTAGGGCCCCACGAAGCCATGGACGCAAGTTATGAACAAGGCTCTGGACAGGCTGACGGTGGCTCCATACTGGTGTGGGCTGCTTTCTCATGGAATGGACTGGGTCCTTTGGTCCAACTGAACCGATCATTGATTGGAAATGGTTATGTTAGCAGCCATGGATTTCACGGACTTTATGTTCCCAAACATGGACATAAATTTTCTAGATGGCAATGTCACCGAGTCTCATAATGCAATTTGTTTGATGAACTTTTTAGGTAATTCGAATGAATGATTTTTCCACGCGGCCACAGATCGCCGGACTTGAATGCAATGGAACATGTATGGGACATAAACGAGAGGTCAGTTCACAGCATGGATTAATATTTTCGCAGGGAACTTCCAGCAATATGTTCAGCTCATGACATGTCGAATTGCTGCACTTCGCCGAGCAAAAAAAGGTTCGACACTATATTGGGAAGTATACCATGATTTTTGCTTCCTCAGTGCATGTTTTCCCAATGTCATTGCATTAAGAAAAATGCAGTCGAAGAAAACAGTGAGTAAATGATTAGTGATCCAGTGGAAACTACCCACATTATAGTGAGATTATCTCTTGGTCTAACGACAACTCGCACGTTGCTACAAAAAACATCTTCTCTACAGTTTCAACACGAAACATAAGTTGCGAACAATTTCAAAAATATTAGTTGGCAATTTCATTTAAAATGTATGTAATTGTATCATTTTGGTTCATGTGATATTGTAGATTAACTTTGCTTTTTCAGACTTGACCATTCTCTTTTTTCTAAACTATTTTAGTCAAAAAGTCAAAAACATGCAAAAACATTTTGGTATATGACAAAAAACTCTGTCTACAAAATATGCATCATATTCAAAACTTTCTTATATTATTTTCAATATTTTGACGTGAAAAACACATATGTGAAGTATAAGAACCATAAGCAAAAGGCGTGCAATTGCATGAACTCCCCAGCACTACTTATAATACTGTCGGCATCAAAGCCAAAAGAAACAAGATTTTACAGCGAAGTGCTGACTAGGGCGATAAAACATTAGCAGGCGACAATGCAAGAGGAAGAAATAGAACATACTCAAGGTAATATAATACCTAATATAAATTGATATATTCTGGAACAGAAATTTGCAAATAAAACCAGTGACTTCAAATTCAATCAAATTGATGAGTTAAACTGGTGTAGATAGTTCTCACATTGATGAATTGAAAAATTATTTGCAGGTAGGTTTCAATTTAGGCGAGAATTAAGATTATTCACAAAGAACTATGTAAAAATCATTCGTTGAAACAAAAATGTCTCCCTTGAAGTACAGAAAGATTGGAAAACATAGCTGCACCAGGTTCGTTGATGAAAATTCAGTGACAATTGAATGTCAATGTTAGACGAAATGTTAAATGGGGATGTGTCAAATTGATATGATAATGAAGAAATGTTGACTTTATGACACGAGCTCAATGATGACATTCACATTTGAAGGTGCGCAGGAAAAACAAAATGCGTTTTATAGATACACGTGTGATAAAACTAAGCAAAATTTTATTAGAAGAGCTATTGATTTTGAATTTAAGGTAAGAAATGTTATCCATGATGTAAACATACCCGGAGATACAAAAAACTAGGTAGAAAGTTTTGCCGAGCAAAGAAAGCAAATGTTGACGAATGCGTTATAACCACTGTTGCAAGAGTATGGAAAAGACTTTCTTCGACTAATTAGTTTTCTAATTTCTTTGATCATGAAGTATCACGGAAATCCAAAAGTTATGGGTCTAAATAGGCTTTAAGTTTAGCATTTGTAGAACGCTCAAACAACATTTTCTCAAAACTGCTCCAATGTTTCAACAAAAATTCGCAAATGGGACGAGGTTTAACTCTTTTCTAATAGTATTAAAGCCATGTTTCGATTCTACCATTAAGAAACAAAAAATGAGAAAATGTCACAATTGAGTGACGATAGATAGCAGCTAGGAAAAAGGTATGAAAATACAGATAAGCTTGCCCAGATCAATGGAATTAGAAAACCTACTAGTATAAAAAAGTCGGTGCCAATTGTAGCCCCACTGGATTCTGAATTTTTGAGTTTTCGAGCTTATTAGCTCATAAGAGCTTGTGTTAACTGTTTCTCTTTGCACAGCCCTGCTTTTTGGAAAATATGGGCTGGAACTTTTTTTTCTTAGAGCTTAAAATTAGCCTTTAATTTTGGGTGTTATTTCGATGCATTTGACTTAAGCTAGCAGCACCCACGATTTTGAAAATCCAAAAGAGCAAAAGATTCGGGAATAGAGTATTTCATTTGTCGAAAATTACCCTTTTCATTTTGTATATGGTTTAGTTGAGTGTGCTTTTAATGCGCTGCTAGCTTTAAATAGCTACGCGCATTAGTATGCGAAACGTGACATGTAATGTTTTATCAACTCGATGAACAAATGATTACCGAAGTCTCATGTTTTAATTATAGAAAAAAACAAAGATTTTACTGAAGTTAATACAAAATATATAATTGTAAAAGTTTTTGGAAAACAAACGAATTAAAATCATTTTCTTTGGATTCGTCTGGAGTCTTTTGACGTTTTCCTCCCAGCACTACGTTGTTCCCAGGTGCGTGACTGCTGCCGCTCTCAAGTTCCTCATTCATTACACGCTCGCAGTCGTTCAAGAATATCTCCTCGGCAGGCGAGGGAGGGGGGGGGAGGCGCGTACGTGCGTGAGTGCGTAGAGCGAGTGAGGTTCCGTGTCCAGATAGCGCGCGCGTCGAGAGCTCGCCTCGCCCCCCCCTCCACTCCCACCCTCTCGCTGTCCGTGTGCCTCCCGCCCACCCGACTGCCGCCTGCCTTATCGCGAACGCGCACTGCCGCCCATGCGGCCCCCGCCCCTACCGACGCCCTCCCGGCTCGCGTATTTCACATCTCCACCTTTGAAATGGAGACCCACCGACCGACCCTTTTCAAGGCAAGGCGACCCTTCAGTTTACGTGCGTCAAATTTTCGCTCTTTCACTTCATTAAAATAGGAACATCTTATGTTGCCTCAAGAACTCCACATTTCATGACATGACAAGAAGGAAGAATCTTCATGAAAAATGTGAGTAACATTTCTCAAACATTTCATTTAGCTTCTCATTCGTAATCTTGATGTCTCGATGTGTGAAGGCTCGCTTATGCGTATTCTTCATTCACTCGCTAATGATTCATTCATACACCTTTGAGGTACTCTGTGCCAAATTAATTTTTATTTCGTTAGAATAAATAACGTAATCCCTTTTATGGTCTCTTATGTGTCACTACGTGATAGTGAACAAGTACATGCGCAGTGGTAGGTAGAACAAATAAAAATACTACTCTAAAGTGCTATCAAAAGGGAGGGAATTTTTATAATCTGAAATACGCGAATACGCAAGTATTTGTGACCCATAAATTCAAAAAAATCTATTGATAAAATTAATGTTTATCTCTATGATTCAAATATTGTTCTTACTTTTTCTAAACTCATACCCTTATTTTGATAATGTAAAAACCAATTCTATGGTTATAGACATTTTTCGCTGCCTTTCCCGACCAATAACAGAGAAATCTAGTATAATTTCTATGATGTTTTCACTGAAAGGCGACGAACGTAATGCAGGAAACCATTTAATAATAATAATAATAATAATAATAATAATAATAATAATAATAATAATTATTATTATTATTATTATTATTATTATTATTATTTTACTACTACATTACTAAATATTTTTATACGAACAACAACAATATTATTATGTCGGTTCGCCGTTTCATATTATTGCATCTAATAAATATTACTTGTGGATAAATTATGTTGCTGCACAAAGTAAATTACTTCATCTAACACTTGGTGAATCCTTAAATTATGTTAAGTGGGTCCTTGATACCGAAAAATCGATTAGCAAAACGTCTGACAGACCCTGTGGTCAATGCTAGCCCCTGAATCGTTCAGCCCAACCGATCAATCTGAACGAAGCCGAGGCTTTAGAAGTCTCAAACGGATATTTTGATTTTTGAGATTCTTCGGTCTGGGTTAGCTTAACGGTCTCGCTCCGTCCTCTGCCAGCTGCTATCTATCGCTGTTCAAAGTACATTTTTTGAAGTTTTCTCAAATTCGCGGTTTCCTAATGGTAGACTCGAAATATTACTTTCAGACTTTTAAAGAAGAGTAAAACCTCGTCCAATACGGAAATTGAAAAATCTGTTGAAAAATCTAGAACGGTTTTTAATTACTACAATCGATTAAGACAAAGTGTAAATGCGAAATTTGAATATCTTTTTTACAGGAAGCTTTTGAAATTTCGAAAATCTTCATTTGAAGACACTTGAAGCACTTGCACGCACAAATGCAATAATGTATACAAATCGCTAGAAATGTGCACTTTAAATGCGTGAGGGATATTTTAAAAAATACATCTTTGTATTTTTTGAGAAAAAAATAATAAAGCCAAATAAACTATATGTCATCGTAATCAGTGTAATTAGCACTTAGAATTATCAGTGTTATTTGTTATTATTAGTAGTTATTTGTTATTATTACTTCGAATTAGCAATTTCGAAAACTTTTTTTCTTGGAATTAAATATTTTGTCTAATATTTCTGAAGATCAAATAAAACATACAATTTTAATTTATTTAATATTATTAATTTACGACGGGTATGATATCATTATTACATTTAATGACTCTTTTATTTCAAGAAAATCAGGAAAACAAACAAATAATGATTAATGTGGTGTATTAGAATAATCGCGAAGAAACGGTCGGAATTCACTGATTCTCACGTGTCCACCAGAAAGGGAGGACGGCAAAGGAGGACGTGTCTACCAGAGAGGGATAGCTATCTTAGTTATCCCTCTCCGCCCGGGCCGCTCGCCCATCCCCAGAGCGAGTCGGGGCGGCCCTCGCCGCCTCCAGGCACACCTGACGCGTGGCCGGGGGTGGGGGGATGAAGCGCGCACGCGCGTAGGCGCCGCCGCGTTGCGATTGTCCTTTGTCGTCCGCATGGCCCGCGGCGGCTCGTGGCGTGGAAGATCGCATTTTCTGTTTCAAAGAGCAGAAAGGTTGGTGACCTTATGCTGCTTCAAAATTGCCTCGTCGTTCTTTCTCTCTATCCGTTCGCACCACAAGCCTCGGTCAGGTGGTAAATTCCGGAATCGAATTATTGATCCAAGCGTTTCGAATATTTTCCGTGGAATAGAATACACTAGGATGATAATAATGTGACGATATTTTTTAGCGAATGAAAGTAATTTGAAAGAAATTCTTATAAAAATAAAATTTATAGAATATTAAATCTATATGATTTGAGAAACAGCTCGTAATGTGTGGTAAATTTAAACGTATATTATTATTCATACACTGTTTGTCCCCAACAGATAAATAATGTCCAGAAAACGATCCCTTTCCTACCCTTCGTAAAATCGCGTACGCCAAAGCAAAGGAGGTACTTGAATATCGATCTTGTTTAAAATTTGTGTTCATAAAATAAACGAAAATCCGTCTAACAGAGAAGTTCGAAAAAGTATTGCATTGCATGCAATATCCAACGCCAAAAACGTTATCCGTATCTGATCATGTAAATTCTATTCTGGCTCAAATTATTTCTAAAGAAGGAACACTAGCGACTGTCCTTAATTTTTGTGAATGCATAATAAATGGTTTATACCTTCTCTGCAAAAAATTATGACATGTACTCATCCCTAATGTATTCATTGTTATCCCGACTTTTTTCTTAATAAAATATAAAACGCTATTTAAGATTGACTTCAAAATGTAATTATGGCTTCCAAGTACATTTTGACGTTTCATAGAGTACTCAAGAGAAAGCCAGAGAATTTATTTAGTAAAGCCAAACTTAAGATAATTGCACCCAAGTAAACATATTAAAAATTGGCCCCACATGAAAAGTTTAAATTAAAATAGTTTTGAATATTTTTTTCCAATAATTAGTAGAAATTCATATGTTTAATTCCATATCGTAATACTGTGCAATGAAAGAGACTAATTGGCCTACTACTTTCAAGGAATCTTGTGATCTTCATAACTCCAAAAACCGAGTTTAAGTGATATATGGCGTATGATTACCAATATTCAAGGCATAGTAATTTGTTACAGACGTGAATGTTTCTTATAATAAGATGTATTACAAAATATATTGAACGACACTCAACTCATAACACAAATAGCTAAACATCTGCTCTCACCTCCATTTACAACCTTCGACATCCTCTCTTATTTATTATCTAAATCGTCATAATAATGTTAATAACTATAAGAGGATCTTACCATTCATCACCTATTGTTATTTAATGCTTCAAAGGTTGTGCCCCCTTCCAATTAAATCGGTGTCGAAATTCGCCCCCGGTCGGGCTCCAACTTGGAACCTCCCGATTCCGATTCGTGTGAGTTATCGATTCTCCCCCCGCGGTCGGTGCCCAGGTTCTGCTCTGTTCCACTGCCAGTCAATGCAAATCCATGAAGATCAAATGCATCTTATAGTGTCTTGTTTTCATTTAGTGAGTGAATAGGCTATTGTAAAAATTGAGCAATCATTTATAATCACTTACAGACTCAATATCTTATGTGAGAAAGTGTGTAATATTCAAGAGAATAGGTTTCACAGCTTCTGAACACGTGTTAAGGTAGTATGTTCGTTAGACCGACTACTGTGAAGTACCCCAGATAATTACTTTAAAAGAAAGCAACATCTGTTTTCTTCACGACGGTAAGAAAAAAAGGGGCCCTAACCGGCCGAATGTTTGAATAAAAGAAGTTTATATTAGTACAGGCTCTTGTGGAAAAACTTTCGTAGCCATAGGTTCTTAAAGTTATAGAAGAATTTATACAGCGAAATTTCTTTTTTCTTTTATTCAATACGTAGTATTTTTTAGAAAACAGATAGTATTAAATGTATCGTACTTCACCGACTGTTTTGAGCAGTAATTGATAAAAACTGCGGCAAAATTCATTGCAACCGGAAGTCCTGGCTCTTAGCCTGGGAGTTATGCTGTACAAATCACGCTTTTGTCACTAGTGTTTCTCTTCAGATACGCTATAAAATCACGTTAACTTAAAAGTTTGTACCATACACAACCCCAAAATGTTTGACGATAATTCACTTTCAACGTAAGCAACGTGGACTAATATTCAACGCAAAAAGAAGAAAAGAACAGAAACCGAAGTCAACCTAACCTATATTAAGTATCACAACCTTTTGAAAATAGAAAGTCATTAATAAATTTAAACTATTTACAAACAATTATTTAAATGCTCCTTTCACGTTCACAAGAAGCTATTGTTAATCTGTAGATGTAATAAATGGTCGAGTCTTTGACTAGCGACATACACGAAAATACCACCATAAGGTAATTACTTATGAGATTGATTTCAAAATAGTCTAAAAATTTCATGTCTTCTAGAGTTAACTCTTTTTTTCTCATTAGGCAACTATCATGCTACAATTCCTACACGAATTTAAAAAAACTACAATTCTTATAAAGTGTAGTTTACTTAGTAATATTTACAAGACTTGTTGCTGCCAGTGCATCGCGGATCGTAAGGATTAATGCGGGCTCTTCAAAATAAAAAAAAAAGCAATAAACTTTATGGACCTGAAACCTACAGCATATTTCATGGCTACTCGCCGACTATTTCTTCGCAGCCATCGCGCGATTGTCCAAATTTCAAGAAGCTGTAAACTCTACCAAACCGGCACTCAAATCAATAATTATCAAGTATGGATAATTATTATTTCGTGACAACAGAGTTAACAGTCGATTTTTCTATGATAACAGTTTCCAAATTTTAAGGTGACGTACAGTGAGTCTTGTATTATAGTACATCGACTTCCTCAAGAAAAATGCAGTTGCATTAAATGACAGCCATTGCTTAAAATATGTTGTAGCTGCAATTTTTTAATATGAGACTACTTTTTTCCACATGGAATCTCACAGACCTTATCAATATTACATTTAGAAACGCATTTCTACGAATGTTATAATTTATGAACACAATCTCATTCGCCCCTTCAACATATACTCATAACATATTTCTATACGAACAACTCTTATCTCACGCACTCTCAACCTGCCGCACTCACAGACCATAACCATTTACACAACCGTGCTCTTAACATGAAATTGCAGATTCTTGTTATCCTGTTTATTTATTTTTATAAACTGCATTCTTAAATATTATGTTGTATTTTTTCAAGTACGATATTTACAAAGGCAAAGGTTTTTATCCATCATTCTTACGTTTAATAATACGTATTTTACACTGTACATGTTTTGCTACTTTATTATTTCAAAGTATAATCTCCCATGTAATTGTCATTCGTTGTATACATTAAAAAATGAAGGATCCTATATAATCAAAAGAATAAGGGAAGCCTTTTCCAAAGGGTATTTTACTTTCTGATGTACTTTGTTCTTGGCTATCATGCAAAATGAAGCAACGTAATACTTACACAATTAAGTTATTATTAACTAAAACACTTTTATTTTACTTATTATTTTATTTCTGCCAATGTGATGCAGCAACATGCAGAGAAATTTTTTGAACACCAATAAAGATAAGTTTCAACACAGCGTTCATTTCCAGATTACTGCTTATCCCTGAAGCAAGTTGCGGTAACGTCAGGTGTATATATATATATATATATATATATATATATATATATATATATATAGTGTGTGTGTGTGTGTGTGTGATTTAAGTCATTACTTTGGAAGAATGGCACCACATCATTCTTTTCACTAGTGTTTTATCGAATCCCTAATTGCTGCAGAAAGTACCACACAGAGGTATTTATAAAATGATTTATATTTATCTTTACCAATTCATCAAGAGCAGTAACGGGAATTTTGCGTCGGGCATATTCCCTTTAAAATCAATACTAATCCTTCCTGGCCGTCAGCACAGTCCGACGTCCTCATAGCTCGTTAACCGCGTGTCCAGTTCGCATGGAAACGTGAGGGAGCATCCGCGGATGGAGACTGGATCAGCGCTGGGCCGCCAATAGGCCTGCCTCTAAGTGTCCTCATGCGCACTGGCCTCTCCTGTTTGATTTCATTAATAAACCGCATAGCAGCCGTCTCATTGTGTGAAGAGTAGCTAACCGAAGGCGGAAACTTGAGGGATTTGACTACTACTGAGAAAGCAGTAGGAGGTTGCTGACCAATATGAAGTAAGACATAGTCTTTACATTCTATGTTTCTAAGATGATTCATTCATTTTATAATCTCATTGTTTCCGATTCGATTCCCAGCGTTTTGGAAAGTGACATGAAGTCCCCAAGATAACACCACATTTCTTAAATGTATGATATTCTTATTATTACTCGTACAGTAGTTTACAATGAACGTATGACAATGCCTAACTACAACTATTGGTATATGCCAATGCCTTTAATATTAATTACGTATTTATTTGAAGTTGATCTCATATTCCAAGCTCTGCAATTTAAAAAGGCATCATGCTATATTTCTTAGAAAATGTGGTAATATTCCAAGAAGATCAGTGCCTCAGTTCCTAAAGAATCTAAACTTCAAAACCTTATTTTTGAATGGTAAAGCAAAAACATTAAATGTGTCGATAACATGCAAGAGATATGACTAAACCAAAATAGGTTATGGTGAAAAAATGTGAGTTATAGAGCTGGCAACGAGAAGTGAAAGAGAAACGAAGTGAAGGACAAATATGAATAAATGCATCAATATGAGTAAATTAATGAGAGTTGCAAGAAGGCTGATAATGAAAAAGAGAGAACCTAAAATCCATTTTTTAAAAGACGAAAATAATATTGTAGAATTCCATTCGTTTCACTGATTAAGATCTTATCTATTATACCAATATCTAATGCACGCAGAAATCGAAAGAGTACTATCCTGCTTCCGACCATGTGAGATGTGTAAGTTTCATTATATTGGACAGTTCAAATTATTATTGGACTATGTAACGGTATATACTGTACTATGTTATTGCAATATTCACATATACTTTTTTGTTAAAATATTTAATTTTCAGGGTTATAAGAGAGTATTTTATTTGTTGTCCCTCGGTCTGTCCGTCCCTCAGTCTGTCAGTCTCTTGGTCTAGCAGTCTCTCAGTCTGTCAGTGCCTCCGTCCATAGAGGTGCTCGCCTGTCTGTCAATCTATCTGTGTCCGTCTATCTGTTCGTCAGCCTGGCCGTCTCTCTGTCTATCCGTCCATCTTCATGTCTGTCTTTCCATGTGTCTGCCTGTCTGCTCATCTACCTCCTCGAATTTCCGTCCATATCTCTCTCTGTCTGTCCGTCGATCTGTCTATCTGTCCGTCCATCTGTTTTTCCGTCTGTTAGTCCATCTACCTGACAGTCCATCTGTCTGCGTCTTCATATGTCTGCCTGTTCATCTGTCCACCTGTCTGATTGCCTGTTCATGTGTCTGCCTGGTATTTTGTCTTCCTATCCATTGGTTTGTCCATCTTGCTGCCCGTCAGTCTTTGTGCCTACCTGTGTGTCCGTCCGTATGTACGTCTTTCTGTCCATCTATCTGTCTATCTATCAGTCTCTTATTCTGGCTGTCTGTCTGGACGTACATCTATCTGACTGTCTCTGTCCATGTGCCGCAGCGGGAAATCATGACCGCGTAGGGGGCCATGTTTTCTGGTGGGGAGTTGTAGGGCGGTATTAGGCGAACGATGTTCCTCGAAATGCTCCTGTTTCCTCCTACAGAAGTCCAGATGGGGAACGTAAACCTCGGGTTACCCAGGTTCCGACCGCACTCACGTCGATAGACTAATGGGGATTGCAGTGAAGAGACGGGAAGGAGCCTCGAACCTTAGCTCTCGAGGCCCCTTGTTGTTCTCTTGGCTTCGTCATGGCAGTAGCCCGATACTCAGGCTTAGGGGAGGGACTTGTCCCGGCGCATGTGAGTGGCGCGTTCATTTGACTCCAGAACTAGCCTGGATAGATTGGAGCTCTGAGCTGGCAGGGCGGTTCGACCCAAGCGGTGTATGGGGAGATTACCGAGAGGCTAAACTGCGTTCTGGCGGGATCATCATCCCAACGGCCTACGTTGTACGCCTACGGACGGTGCGATTAGAGGCCAACACATAAGTGCCTACCCCGGAGTGAATTCTCCCTGGTAATGTACAGGTGCGAGGTACGCGTACTGCAGATCACTACACTGTCTCTATCCATGTGTCTTTCTGTCTCTATACATCTCTGTCCGTCAGTACAATTGTCTATCCGAGACCACTAGCGTCTAAACTATTAGTAGGATTATATGAAACTTATTCTATTAGTGTGATATTTTTTAGAATTACTATTATCCAATCAATCTGGTTCGATTCAAAGCACTGCGAATTTCAAAATAGTTTTTGGAATTTTGGGGGTACATTACATGAAGCATCTGTAATATTTTCAACATTTTCTCAAATATGGCTCTAATTTTGTCTTTAAATTTCTCTTAAGAATGGAATGAAACATTCATATAAAGATGACGCAGGAGCGATTATTACAGTTTACTCTGAATTTTCGAAAATCGCGGAAGTTTGAAATTTTTGAAACCCCTCGTACAACTATATCATTGACGATAGACCTTTTTTCTTCAGATGAATTTTGATTTCCTTAATTAGTTCTTTAATAAATGTTAGATTCTTTTTTTCAATATCACTAATTTTTACTTAATTTTTGTGAAAAATGGGCAACCTTAAAATCTAGAGTTTCTCAAAAAGACTCAATTTTTGTTTTTCTTTAAATTGCTTGTATGGTAGTGCAAGTGCACTGAATAAAATGATTACAACGCCATTTTGATGGTTTCTTTTGATTATTTTAAAATTACGCAAATGTATTTTTTTTAAGCACATCTATTGTTAATATTTACGTTTGGAGTTGTGTATAAATTATTGCAAACGTTTTTAATTGATTTCTTATGAAGTTTCTCAAAAGTATTTCTGTGAAAATTAAATTCGAAATTGCGAATTTTCAGAAATGCTGAAACGATATGTTCTCAAAAACGACTTCAATTTTGGTAATGAAAATTTGTATATAATACCAGATGTTACTCTTGTATAATATTATTAGTCATATTTCTATTCTACTATCAGAAGACTAGAAAATTGAGAAAGTATGAAAGAATGTCTTTTAGGCGCCGTTAGTTAGCAGCTAGAAAGCGGACGGGCAAACCCAAAAAGCAACCAGAGACAAAAAATATCACGAAAGTAACTAGTAAGAGAAAGTCTGCGTCATTACTAATTAATGGTGTTGATTTGACGAGATTATCTAGGTAAACAACGCACGGTTTTTGAGATTTTACGAGTAAATATGAAAGAATTTGAAATTATGTTTAATTTTAAGAGGTTTTCAAGTAATGGCTGAAGGAGAGAAATGTTAATATTACGAAACCGTTACCAACAATATTAGGACGTATGTGCAGCTGTGACACCAATATTAATTACGCAACCACTAAGAAGCCACGGCATTGTTTTCAAAGGAAACAATGATTTTCTGAGAAAAAAAAGTAGAATTAATTGATCGAACATTAAGAGTTAATTGGTTCTGCAAGGGAGAAAGAAATATTGATTCTCTGCTATTATGGACATTATAAACGAAATTGTAAGTGGTGGTTGGAAGTTACTGAGCCTTCTATTTTCTTGGAAAATGCATCAATCCTACATATACTTCCCGCAATGTCAAAAATCATATACTACCGTTCCTTTTCATGGAAATGCTGTCTTTCAATTTTATTAGACGTAAAAAGTAAAGAAAATATGTTTTCTGCAAAATAATTTAAACTGAAGAATAATTTAACGAATGGAAAGAAAAAAAGAAACAAGAGTTTAATAATAAGTCATTAGTTTCATGGAGCTTAACAATTTAAAAGGCTCGAAACACGTTTGCTGTATATAAGTAACGGTGCGGGACTATAGCAATCAACAGGTTGCGATAGCGACAGGTAGATTCGCATGACTTGCCTGCCCTCTGGAGCGTACCTGCGAAATGAAAAGTTTGCGACTAGCTTGTCAACTTCGTCGTAATACCTGGGGCGAAGTTAACATCGGAGACGCAAAGTTGGGCGGCATGAAATGACTAAATCGATGGGTCCTTCTCTCCCACGCTCTTCTGGAAACTTAGTTAACTATAAAGTGCCAATGATGGTCTTTGATGGCGACACCATATTTCTACTTTAATTGCTTTTATACTAATTAATCTTTGCCATTTTAATCACATTACAATCATAAGTGTAAACATGATTATAATGTATGCATTTTATTAAGAATGGTCCTTAAAACATTGAAACATATAAAAAGGGAGAATTACATGCAGGCGCTATATCTGACAAACATTTTGCCCCCCAATAACATCAAAATAGCATCGCTTAGTCGTACACGTGTTTAAAGATAATACATGTTCACGAGTACAAACTATGAACGAATCTGCGAACGGATAAAACTCTTTGCATTAGGAAATAAGTTGTATACCTTTTATGTATGCCTATTCCTATTGACGAGGAAAAGAGCATGAAATGACCCTTGGTCAATTTGAAAAGCAGTACATTTCTCTCATACCAAATGTGGCATTGTGTCCAGGATTTTGTTTACAAACTACAATAAGTAATATGGTCATTTTATGAAGGAACTATCTGATCCCTTGCGTACATTTCGCACTTTGTAAATAATTGCTTTGAAGATACAAATAGCTTTTTACTGTTTTTGACATTCATCAAATACTAGATCCCAACTTCGAAGGACTCTAAAGTTATAAAGGCCCGCCGTGACGGGCTTATTGACGCATCAATTTAATTTTACATAGATTTTGCCAAGACATTTTACATAGACGCGCCAAATTAATTTTACAAATTATAACAGTGAACAGCTTTTCATTGGAACCTACGTCTTTCCAGTGCTTGGGACAAATCCTGCTTTGTTGCGAGGGAACCTTCCATAAATCACTAAAACACCCCAAAATGTTCCCCTTTAGGTTAAGGCTTATAGATTTCACTCATATCCCGATAGGACATGTAAACATGCCCATCGTTTCTCAAGTATGCACGATTGTAAACTGTTTTACAGGGAATCGTATACTGTGAGTTTCACCTGCACATAATGATTTTCATAATTAATTAATTAATAAATAGGGGAGGAGAGAAAGTAGGATTATTCATAGAAACGGTCCGGCGGCCATAGAAGCTCATGGGATTACTTTGTAAGAAAGAGTATGTCAGTAATATATATTGCGAACTCGAATCTGAAATGTTCTATTTCGACACACAAATATACAAAAATGAACCTAAATATGTAGTAACATGAACAATAGAAGTATTTCAAATTCATTCAAAATGTTGTGTAAACTGAAAACAACATTGCTGAGTGAAAGCGTATCGCTCCCGCACTCACCCCTGGCCTCGTGGAACTCGAGCGCGATGTGCGCGTCGACGCCGAGCGAGAAGTAGTTGTTGACGACGTTGAGCGGCAGCTGCTCCTTGACGGGCTCGCTCTCGTCGTCGGGCGCGGCGCCGCCCGCCGCCGGGTTGCGCTCCACCGTCAGCTTCCAGCGGTCCAGCTGCACCACGTCGCTCGCCCACAGCTCCGTCAGGATCTTGGAGATGGGCTCGTCCGTGTAGCCCTGCGCCCACGACGCGTTCGCTCGCACCGCGCGGCCAGCGCTGCTCCGGCTCCTCGCGACGCGCGCTCGGCTCAATGCATGTTGGTCTATGCAAGTGTATTTATATATATGTGTGTGTGTGTGTGTGTGCGCGCGCGCGCACGTGATTGTGAATGTGCACCAGGAAAATCTATGTTGGTGTGTGGACGTTGACAGACGTGGAAACTGTGAATAATTCAATTTCTTCTTTAAGAGATTTGTTTGGATTAGAATTGATGTGTACGCTCTTAGAAATATTCCGCGATACTTTCAGTAATAATTGAAATACCTGTTTGCAGGGAGAAGTGAATTTTTAAAACCACTGCGATTATTATTTGTTTTAAGATGTAGGAGGGATCAAAAATGTGGAATTTGTGCAGACTATAAGTTGAATTATATCAAAACGAGAAACAATGAAGCACGTATCAAAATTGTTGATTACATCATTTGTTTGGATATATTAGGAATGTGTTTTGTGATGAACGGTATTGAGCTTACCTGAAATCTCAGTAATGGGTCATTAAATGTGAATACGAAAGAAAGTCGTGTGTATACCAAACCCGAACGTATATTATTCAACTTCTTTAGTATTTATCTACGTCTGGTTTTTGTATTTGCATTCAAATTTCCATCATAGAAGACATTTTATCTTTTGTAACAGTGCAAATTTGTATTATAAAATAAATAAATCTGTTTCATCTGTATCATGTACGTATATTTTTAAAAGTAGTTTTGTAAGTCTTACTATCTTATTTTTGGTTACTTTGAGGTATACATTGAAACATATTGATCTGTTACTATGATCATATAAAAAGCTCAACTGGTGACACAATGCTATCCTTGTGATACGCTGAACATTTAATAAATAATTCTACAATTTTTCGCAACATCTTTCCAGGAACGGTCCGAAATATCGCATGGTCAATGATCACAACAAACCCGAGTTCATTCAACTCAGAAACGAATTTACCCCCCGCATTTCATTTTAACTTAGAACCAAGTGTTTTGTATAAGACATCGAACACAACACGAACGCGCTCGATACATATCGAATAACAGGCACACTCAGGCTGACATTTACAAGCATAGCAACAGGTAGACACAGACGGAGTGCGGGCACGAAGCCAGGCGAACACATATACACTCACACACACATACCAAAGCGAACACAGTAGCAAGCAGACCGCGCCACAAAGGCTACGTACAAGCATAAATGGAGGAGGTACTTCGTTTCATATGCTGCAGACGCAGTGAAGTCATGCACTCTGAGGGAACAGATGATATTACGAATAACTACGACACAAATGGCGCCATACATTGCAATGATAACACGGAACGTTCTGGAACATTCAACAGCGTTCCCAACATTCATTCCACACCATACCTCTGTTAAGAAGACATCCCTCATCACGAACCAGTAGGACTATTGGCATCGGAGATGTATATTATGGTTCTTTTCTTGTACATGAATAATTACTATAGCCCTGATGATTTTTCAAAAATAATTTAAATGAAATTTATGGCAAATGCATTCATCGCATTGCATCTACAGAAATTTTCACTGATATTTAATTTTATTTTGCACGAAATATATTGTTACTATTATAATTTCTAATATAAATCCATACAATTTTGTATTTTTGCTACAACCGTTGCTGTTAATTTATTTTTTAGTTGAATTAAAAAGATTCGAATAATTTAGAAGGTGGAGGTGGATGATCGTATCTATAGAGAGAGGAATGAACGTAATCGAGATATCATAAATCATAATTCAAAAGTCGATATTTTGAATCGAGACTGCACCAAAAAATGTGTCAATCAATGCTCTCCAGTGATTATATATTTGGAGAAGTAGAGGCAGCAAGTTTTGAAGAGCGAAATTGGAGTGGTTTGCATTTGATTAGCAAGTAGCGATCTGTTGTTATTTGTTTTCAAATGCATTTTATGAACACTCATCATACTAGAGTCCTCTGCACTCAACAAAGCAACAGTAGCTAACCTACGAACAAAGAATGTACTCGTATTATAAGTTTGGAATATTGCAAGAACTAAAAAAAACATGTGCTAATTAATCCATCTTAGATATGAGTAACCAGTAGAAACCAAAAGTGTAGAATTAGGTGTTTAGATATTCAAGTTTCGCCGTGATCAAGATTCACTTACTTCTTCTTTCATCGTAATCTGTGGACAGTTATTTGCTTTCTTCTATCATCTTTTATGCGTTTCCTATCTGCAAAACGCACTGCCTGTTTATCAAAAATATTTAATCAGTTTACTTGTTAAATGGAGCTAAAACACAATTGCATTCCTTTTCTACAGTCTGTGAACTTTATTTTTGCAGTGTGGTTTATCTCTGTACTACAGATCTGTAGTTTATTGCAGTAAAAACTTCATATAATTCTTAACTTTATGAGAACAATTTGATTCACGATAAGTTTGACAGCTAATCAGGAATTATATTTTTGCACCACCTTCGTGTTAAAGAAAGAGGAATTGTAAAACCTATTGGTATATTAGTTGTTTTGTCATTTACTTGAACAAAAAGTACCATTTGGGATTACATTAAAGATTAGTAATGTTGAAGAAAAATTGTAGTAGTATGGAAATATAGTAATTGTTTTTGCTTTCACAAAGTTTCACGTGAAATTGCGATTTCAACTGACAATCGATCAACAGAACCACGCGGATTAAACGACATAAACGCAACTTCACCCCCTATAGTTCATAAAAACATTAAGTAGTTCTTTAAAAGTACAGAAGAAAATTTAAAACACATAATCAACTCGGATAGAACATCCTTATAAAAAAATCTCATTTCACGTAAAATTCAATTTGAAACCTAGTTTTGCAATGTGTTTCAAAGATACGAAGGCGAAAAAACCAGAAGACAACTTTCAACATCTCTATCGTTTCGGAAATTGAAAAGTCTTAATTCGTAGCTCTATGACGCACAGTTTTTGAAGAAGTGAAAGTATTCACATTCAGCCTTTTAGTTCAAGATGGGATTCAACAATTTTCGGATAGCCTTTAACACAGGAGATATGCAATGTTCGAACGGAATGCAATATGTAGCAGCATGATGGAAAAAGCTCGAAACGTTTAAAATACCTAGAAAACCAACGAAAATTAAGATATATCACTTTGGAAATAAGCTTTCAAATGTTAGTTTAACTCGACCAACATCTTCCACATTAAAATAATTTAATTCTCACCTAAAAGTCTTTATAAAAGGTAA
Source organism: Gryllus bimaculatus (assembly GCA_017312745.1). Taxonomy (NCBI): domain Eukaryota; kingdom Metazoa; phylum Arthropoda; class Insecta; order Orthoptera; family Gryllidae; genus Gryllus; species Gryllus bimaculatus. The sequence continues at coordinate 3,650,266 of BOPP01000019.1, read as the reverse complement.
ATAATAGATTCTATTCATGCTGGTTGTTCTACCTGTGCTGTGGTCGTACTGTACTAATCGCGAACGGATGAACAAACCGTCGAATTCGTTAACTGTGCTATGAATTCAAAGCACAATTTGAAATAAACGCCAAAATTGATTATCTGAATAGACTGCCAAGAGCAAGCCTGCCCAACACGATGAATTCAGAACACCATTACTAGAAAAATGCCCGAGTTATCGTCGGGCCACTTTCTTCCTTCAATCCTTGTTTTTTTCCTTCGTGAGCGGCCCACGTCACTCCCTCAACAAATGTAGTATTGCCAGAACTGAGTCTGAAAACTTGCATGTGACCCTTGTGACAACGGTTGTCCTAGACGGAGGTCCTAAGGCCATTGTTTTGACGAGAACTGGTCAAGAGAAAGAGAGTGCACAGCGTCTCAAAATTAACGTTATAAATTTCTAGGGCATGTAGGAAGGTCCAAGATGATAACTAAAGCTAATGAACGTGTGGTGATAAATCTCATGTGAAAAAATTACAAGAATGACATTTTCCTCTGATTGGTAAGCAACTCATCTTTCACGGGTGTTTGGCAGGTATACAAAAAATTGTTACAGAACGTGTACCTTCGCAATCGCAGTGCAAGATGAACTGCCCCTCACTTCGGAGCAAATGCCACATATGTACTTACATGATAGTATGGTATTACCTACCACATGTTCATTAGTAATAAACAATCATCTTCGCTCTTTCTACTCGTCATGGACGTTTATAACATTTATTCTGAGGCAGTCTGCTTAAGAGGGCGGTGGTTGGCCCAATGCGGCGAGCCCAACGCGAAGGGGACACTCACGCCGCCCCAGCCGAGCGAGCGCGCCAGGTCGTTGCCGGTGCCGAGTGGCAACACGCCCACGGGCGGCGCGGGCGTCACGTCCAGCTGGTCCAGCACGCTCAACACCCAGCCGGCCGTGCCGTCGCCGCCGCACGCCAGCACGCGCAGGTTGGGGACGCGCCGGTACAGCTCCAGCCTGCAAGCACACGCACGGCGCGGGCGAGCGCCGCGGTTAGCGTGCTCTCACTACATTCATTCAGGCAATTCAATCATTCATTCATCCAATTCATGTTTTCAATCTGGTGTTTTAACCATTTAGATTTTTTTTCGTTTCGACAATTAGTTTATTTAGCAATGGGTTCATTTTGTTTATTATCGTTTCGTACAATAATCGTATTATTCTCAATTAAAATTATTTTTATTTAGACTTCATTCTTTCAGAAAATTTAATTAATTCAATTGATCTATTACACAGCCACACAAAAAAATTGTGTTCGTATCTGAGGATCAGACCATATTTTCAATATGTATGTGGGATCGCTAAATCCAGATCCGGTGTCTATTTTACTCCTTCACATCAGGTTTTTGACATAACCTCAAAAATTATAAAACAAGAAAGATATTTCTAACCGATTGCTCAGACCCTGGCTGACGTTTTTCTCAGCTAAAATGCGACATCGGACGCCCACGAACACCTCGGTTTACAGAGCGTTCAACTTCCAGGTATCTCCACCAGTGGGGCACCCATCCAGCCGACAAGCTCCTGATTAAACCAGGAAAATTTAAAACAGTCATTGAGTCATCCACCAGTGACTCATTCCTTAGACTTCCATGTTAATTTTGAACAAATTGTCGGATTGTTTGACATTTAATATTGTTTTAATTCATTCATAGTTTTGCATACCTAAAGTATTCTACTTGAAAATACCCTATTCATGAACTTACTAGATAATTAAGTTGTTAAAAAGTACCTTTGTAAATGCCTTTATTTCATTAATGTGTGACAATTTTTTGCCCTTAATTTTAAGCGTGTCTACAAATATTTGTATTTTTGTTTACATACGCAATACATGAAATTAGGGTTGTGAGAGGGAAAACTACAACTATGTTCATAAAAAGAGATTTGCTCTTTCCGTATCTATTACTTTAGATTCAGACAATTAACTTTTGTTTTTTTTTGTTAGTTATGAAAATGAAGAACTTCATATTGTGTATTATCTCAATTTTTTGCAGAGATTTTTGGTCAGGGTGAAGTTTCGTTTCATCAACCATGTTTTTGTTTCGAAGCGCAATTCGCTATCGAACGAACAACAACCTGAAGTGACGCCGTATTAATTTGACGGTGAGGCCGCCGGCGCTGAATGTATTCATCGAATCGCACATATCCATAAAATTTCGCATTTAATTAATATTTATCTCGTCGCTTGTGATCGATGCTCAGTGCCGAACGGCTTCGCCGGTGAAGGCATTCGGAGAGGGGCAAGCTGGAATACCCTGTCGGAACCGATGGAATTATGAAATTTATCTCGTGTGATGCAGTGATGACCGGTTGTATTGGCATCTGTAGTTGTGGGTCTGCAAATAGGGTAAAGACATTTACGTATATGTCCCACCAACTGTGGGACACCTCCATAGCTTCTAAACGGGTCGCGATATCAAAAGGCAGTTTTCGCTTAACAATGCGTAATCAGAGGGTCAGTAACATTCCTTAGAGAAATGGCCTATACTATTTTATTATTTTATTTTTTGAAGTATATTTGGATTGTGAGGTAGGTACTGCATAAGTACGTAAGGGGAGAGGATAGGACAAGGAACCGGAAGAAAAGATCGCGCGAGGTTCGTGGTCCGTTTGTTAGGGCACTGCTCCGGTATTGTCTTCGTATTGATCGGAAAATCCACGGATAACTACCAGTCTGAGCAGCCAGCAATTCTCCACCTGACACCGACTTATCTCAGCTAGTGTCGAAAATCCTGCCACCGTCACGACTAAAACCTAGCACCTGTCGGACAGAGGCACTGCAGTGACATCCGTTGATGCCCTGAGCCCGCCCCTCCCCGCCAATCCCCGCGCCGCGCGCTCCGTTGCATAATGTTTGCGGAGCAGGCGCACGGCGCGACGCAGAAGGGAAGACGGAGCCGTCCGGGGCTGTCGGGGCGTGGACGACGGGTGACAGGCAGGCAGCGGC
>BOPP01000019.1:3608162-3647246 GCA_017312745.1 Gryllus bimaculatus | reverse complement strand
GGACGAGCCCAGGGCGGAGGAAGGAGAGCGAGCGCGAGGCAGCGAATTAGGAGGGGACGAAAGAGCGCCCGAGACACGGGACGGGAGCGGGTACGCATGGCGAGTGGAGGCTTCAAAGAAAACCCTAGAAAGCCTGAAAGAAATTTAATTATAACAAACAGGTGAAAACGGAGTATTTATATAGAACGGAAAATTTGAAAGACGATAGTCTAAAAACCATGGGAAAGGAATCAAGAAAGGAAATCGTAAAAATACTTGTCGAAGAAAAAAATAAGAGGAAAAATGATGAAAATGAGATATACCATCAGAGAGAACAACCTCTTATGAATTTTTGAAAACAAAGTTCCCACGCACCCAAAACAATCGACCAAAGCGATCCGGAGCGTTTCTATTTCTGAGTTAATTTTTTTATTTCACAAAATATTTAGAATTACTTTTTAACAATTGGAGCCACATGACCTTCCGTTCCAATATGAACCTGCTAATGTTTACGAGATCAAAGAATACATGTGAATGACACTGCAAAATTAATTCATTCATTTATATAGTATTTGCGTAAACATGGTCGGCAATAACGATTCATGAATGATACGGCAATAACGATTCACAAAAATATAAGGTTTGCGACGTTTTCAATCCATATGTTGTGGTTATTATATTGAAAGTAAGAAAAACGTTTTACTAATTTCATTCGTACTCTTGCCTTTGAAACGATAGTTCTAGGTATTTCCAAAAAATGCGTATGCTATGGAGAAGACAGAAAATGCGTTGAATAGTAATCTTAACGCCTGCTGATGTCAACCTGACAAAACGAACACGATGTGAGCAATGTAGAGAAGACTTCGTACACATCCGCGACTGACCTTATCCCTACATCAGCCTTTATCTCCGACGCTTCTACCTCTCTTACTACCTCTTCATCCACCTGTGCTACCCCAGCCTCTCGCGGTGCCGCCCCCACTCCATCTCCCGCACCTCTTCCCTCCACTTCACTCCTGTGCCCCGCCCCCTCGGTCGTTGTTAGCAGGCGTCCGACACCCTAATATATGCGGGTTTAAATTCGGCGCCTGCGGGGGCGTCGGGAGCAGGAAGCGGGTTGGGGGAGGGGGAGGGGAGGGAGGGATAGAGGAGGGGGAGGGCGGGCTCCATTGAGCGGCGCAAAGGGCGCGCAAGGAGCAACAAGACGCCCCGCGCCGCCGCGCAGGAAAGGTCAGGCCGCGCGGGCTCCGGAGGCTGGCGCAGGGGGTTCGCTTCTCATCTGCGAAAGGCGTTGAGAAGAGAGGTCGAGGAGGGGGCGAAAGTTTATGATGACGATAAAAATCTTTCGTTCTCAGATCGAAAGGGAACTTTTCCTGCTAAAGCTTGACTGACATAGCAATCTCAAAAACGGCTCCAAATTTTTCAATGAAAATTTCCATATAGCACGAGGTTTTACTTTTATTTAATATTTTTTAAAGTTATATCTCGTCCTACCGTTAGGGAACCGAAAAATTTAGAAAATGTCAAAAAATGTTCTTTGAGTGGAGATCGATGGCAGCCAGCAGGGGGATCAGGCAAGACCATAAAGCCAGCCCACACCAAAGAAATTAGAAAATTTTAGTATGAAAATGTCTGTACCATTCTGTAGCATCACTAATTTTCTTAATGAAATATGTTTATCAAAACATCTTCAAATAAAGTCTATTTGAAAAATATGAAATAAAAATTGCTTTCAGGCAATATCAGATTGGAATGAATCAGATATTTTATCAGAACAATATAAGTCCGCGCCGCGAATAGGAAGCAGAATTCCAATGAACTACGACTCATTGTTGGAAATTTTATTTTTTATTTATTCTATCTTGGCCATTGTACCTCTGCAGCCGTATAAGATAAATACATTGATATGAGATGTATATAAAATCATTTGATACATTATACACAGATTTCTAGATTTGTATATAATATAATATAGTGGTTAATATAGCTCAAAACGAGAAAAGACTCATTGTTTCATGTCTATAAGGGATCGAAAACTTCTCTTGGTAACTTTCTTTTTAATCTTTTGCATTGAGAATTCTGTTTACCTATGTGAAAATGAATATCTGAAGGGATATTTAATATTTTAGAATACCATTTTTTTAGATAAGAGGGAGAGTGGGCACGAATAGTTGTAATGCCAAATTCATTATGTAGCTGTGCATTCGAAATGTATCCGGGAGCTTTTGTGATGGTGCGTAGGAATATATTTAGGAAAATTTGCATTGAGTTGATGTTTGTTTTGGCCCAGACTGGAGAAACGAAGCATAGGAAAGTATGGGAAGTATCATCGCTTTAGAGAGGTGAATAGCAACATGTAGTAGACGGGAGGATGATTTTTAGAAATATTTTTGTTGGGAAGTGATGTAGCTCTATAAAAGGCAATTATAACTGTTTAAATTTGTGTTGATATTTGTTTTAAAATATTTAGTTTTCTCGCCTAATGTTGTACGATGTGTAATGAGTTTTACAAAAAGTGATGACTGAAATGTGTTAATTCGGAAATTGTGGTATAAATAGTATTACATAACACTTACTAAAGGCAAGAATGAACGTGCTGTTTTAGCATTACTAGTTTGTTGCTATTTACCTGCGCGAATTCTCTTTTTTGGAAAACTATTTTGTGTGATTTTGTTCAACAGAATTTATACTTCTTGAGAACAGAACTTCAATTTAGTCATCTTACATTTTCGAAACCATACACATTAAGAAGTGTTAGTACTTCATCACTAGCCATTGCAGTATTCTTTCACTATATTGAGGTAGGGTACGTGAACAAGGCAATAAAGTGTCGCAATAATAATGGATTAATTGAAGCATAGAGTGTTGCTTCTCCCCTGTATATTACTAATTCTTTTTCTTTGCCATTTACGTACGTATACTACACGAAGCAAAATAAGTGGACTAGAAAGTTATGTAATACTACGGAAAATTGATTTAGAGTATTCAGCGGAAATATACATTTTGGAGTCCACTTATACGGATTCTTTTTCCAAAATGTTCATCTGAGTTAAACACTAGCTTCTAAACTATTTGTATTATTTTTTTCAAAATCTTTTGCATAAGCAGACACATAAAACTGTATTTGTCCTCAAAAATTAAATGAGTAGATTTATTTAATGTTTAATCTTTCTGCAACTTTTCCTGAGCTTGTCCTTTGTATGGGGAAGGTGTTGCCCTAGAGCCACCACTAGTACTGACTAAGTTAGCTAAGAGGTTGTACTCATATTACCGTGTTCGGCGCATCAACGTTGACAATTCTAGCCCCCGGATATTCTTTTCGGTATTTTTAAGTGGTTTCTTCAATCAAAGTAGGGAAATTATTGCGAAAAGCATTTCGTTTAGAAATGGACCACAAACCGCGCGCGATCTTTCCTTCCTCAATCTCGGCGTCTTCTTTCCCCTTTTTACCCACGCTAAAATTATATGTATTACTCTGTTACATATGCCGGAGACTGACCCTATTTCGGTTTCAACGGTGGCTCGCTGGCGGAGATACTTCAAGAAGGAAATGTCCCGCGAGGCGACATGACGCATCAGACCTCTCGTTCCAGCGAGAGAGGAACACTGACACCTCTAGAGATCAAATATTCACTACACTTACGGAACTAACGATCGAAACAGATGATGCGCTCGGAAACACGAAATAATCAATTAATCAACTAATGAACTTTATTGTTCAATGCCTATTAATACATATCCGTCCAATCCTATAATACAAGATCCGTCCAATCCTTCCTGTATCTAATTTGCTGAGTCAGAAAATATAATTTATCTAAATTTTGAAAAAAATCTCATAGCTTTCTAATATATTTATCATTAACTTCAACACTTCCTTTACTTAAAATAAATACATTTCATTTCATCAATGCTGTGAGAGTATTCCCTTTTCTATCTACTCCTTATTCCCCCGCTTACATTCCTGTCTTCAATGTGAAAAACTTCCTTATCCAAATTGCGTACGTATTTCTCTTTGAATGACCTTTATTTTTCATTAACTATTGTATTCATTTTATTTGAAAATGGTTAGGCGGAAGAGCAAGCTAAATGGTCTGAGTCTCGCCATCAATAAAGACATATATTTATTTCTTTTATTTATTTATTTATTTTCATTTATCAATGAAAGTGGGCGGTGGGCCAGTCGATGCACTGGGCCTCGGCCGCAGGGCTGCAGCGTGGGGCGATGGAACGGGCGCAGCGGCAGGCGCTGCACGCCACGAGCGGTGGCCACGCGATCATTGAAAGCACTGCGGCGCCCGCCCCGCCCCGCCCCTCGGCGCCGCTTCACGTTCCTCCCCCGGCCCGCTTCCTCAGGGTCCCTGGGGCTCCGCCGAAGGAGGGGCCGCGCCCAATTCGCAGTGACGTCGCGAGAGTAGTTCGGCGAAGAAGCCCGAAAGGTCAGCTACACCTTCATTCGCACGCGAGGGAAATGTTCAGCAGGATTTGTGTGGACAAATAAAATTAGCAAATGGGGAGAATTCTACTTTTCTTCGATTCCAAAGTTTTGTTTCCAGTGTTCTAGAATATTTTAAACTTCAAATCGTTCGAATCCTTCAAATAATGCATTGTCCTTGAGTGTCTTATGGAAGATATTTTGTTAGAAGTAATCATTTTAGTTTTTAGGTTGAGCACCCACAATACTTGGAATGGATGGAACACTTCATCGCACACAAATAGGAAAATACGTTGAAAAGAGGCCTAAAAGTAGAGATTAATCGAACTATTAGTGTCGGTCTGCGTGAAACAGATCAGTTTCACCCAACTGTCAGTTGCAGGTCTCACTGAAGGGAAAATAGAGTCGAATTTCTCTGGTTAGCAGGTTGAGAACCTGAGGTAGTCTCTTGCCTCATGGAGGTTAACAACACAACACAAATTTACAAAATAGAACCAATTTTCAATGGATCAATAGCTACATAAAAATATAACTCTTAATACAAATATTAGCCTTAGAAATTTGTATCAAAGTAATAGATAATATCTAGAAAGTTTGTAATAACGAGTTGATTAAGGAATTGCTAATATTTGTTTATATTTTGTTTCAACAACTTTAAAAATATTTCCTCAAATTAGCTGTTTCTTATTTAAAATGAAGGTTTTAATTGCTCTACCATAACTGGCATGTTTCCAACCACAATACAGAGACACATGAAGCTATGCAGTTCATTTAGCACACACTTTTGCCCACAATTCGCACGTGCTAACGACGTGATAAAACAGCAAGGGAGTCAAACCGAAGAATTCTTATGATTTCGATTTTCATGTTTTTAGTAGCTGTTTTTATGACCCATCAAATGGAACCTAACTACATAAGTTGATTATATTTGTTCTTCATTACTGCATTACCGAGACTCTATAAAGCATATGATGAATTGCAAAATAATTTAAATATGGTCAGACAAATGTAAATAGCATCAGAACGGGTCGCAATTTATTTGGAACGTGTGTCAGTGTACATAAATGAAAACGTCAGTGTATTTAAAAACGAATGTCAGTATTCGGTGAAACGATACTAAAATTCAACTGCATGCAAATGTGAAAATTTAACCAAAAAATTGGTGTCTAATAATTAATTTATGTGAGCATTAATGGCAAGATATATTTTGAATACATAGTGTACCTTGACATTGTATCAGGAACTATATTTTCAAGCGTATTTAATATTTCATTCCAATTGAAAGAAAGTACATTCATGCATTCATACGAATTTCAACTTGTCAGTATAAGATTAATTATACAATACACATGCTTCAAAAGGTGCATATTCACTGAAACAAATATAAATTAAATGCAAGGCACATTCAATATTAGAATGTATTCAAGTGAAAAACATGTAATTAAATTCATAATTTTGGGTGTAGTGATGCAGCTAAGCAAATGTTAATGATGCCTTTACTGACCTTTTTGATTCTCTACCAGAAATGAATGTAAATTCTGAACAAAGTTATCGTAAATAAATTCCCACACAGCAAAGTTAGAATTATTTTGTATAGTTTAGAATATTTTGGGAATTTTCTTTTAAACCCTGACGGAAGTTGAATACTTTCAACCACCACTGCCACCATTTTAAGCATCGTCGCCTTGTCAAATTATTCTTGCCCCCAAGCTCTTCTCACAGCCATCCCAATTGCTTTTAATGATAACCCTATGCACTTCACTATTCTAGAGTAGTTTCTTTTACCTTCGTGTCTCCTTCGAGGCTTCTATGAACCATTACTTAGAGGTTGTGCCTTCACGTGTAATCAGTTGACTCTCTTCGATTCTTCCTCCCTCCGACTGAGAATGGCTATCCTCTCGACGCACATTACCAGTGTACTTGCTATCATTCCCCTCACTCTAACCTCGAAGTGGTCCATATTTTCGTTATATCTGTACTAATCCGTACACGTGCCCATTTGCGAGTGGGTAGTCACCCGGTGGAAGGACGTTGCTGCACCTGGCAGCGCTCCGCTGTGCCCTTTGGAAGTATGAAACGCAAGTGGAATTGCACTCCCAGAGATTTAGCAGGAGGGCAAGGGATTGTTTGTAACTTGTACATATGTAACGCGTCCCTGGCTCACTGCTCAGGCTTCTAGATCTCGTAGGTAGATTATAAAATAGGAGATGCTGTTTGATACGTTAGTTGGATAGCCCTCCTGGCCACAACACATTGCACACAACATCCATGATCAAACGGGATTCAAACCTTCTTCCCTTCTTGATGAGTCCGTCCCTATACTCAAGTCTCAGCGATCTCAATCCTCCGGGCCGACCACAAAACCTTTGCTGACTCCCTCTTGCCAACACCTTCGTTTTTTAAAAACGATTGGTTTGGCAAAGTGGACTCATGTCAACAAATGTTGCCCCTGCAGCATCTCTGGTCGCGAGGTTTTGGGTGATGACTCCGGCGGGCTTTTGAATTAGATACCGGGCTCGAATTCAGCCGAGTCTGGAGGACTATTGTAGCGGCCAGCTATTCTGATCGGTAGTTTTCCGTCATTTCTTCGAACAATACTAGGCGAATGCCGGAGCAGTATCGTAATAAACGGGCCACGGATCACGTGCGATCTTTCCTTCCTCATTCTTGCCCCGCCTCTTTTCTTGCATAAAGGCGTACACTGCTACAGATATCAAGAGACAAGTCGAGAGTTTAAAACTTGTCTCGGCTGTGACAATGCCTTGCTATCTGAGATGTGAGGATGGTAAAACCATCGCAAAATAATGTGTAGCTTGGCATCAGATCTCACGTTCTATCTGGTTAAGACGTCCAGTGCTCTCCACGTTCTATTATCAACTATGCTTACGGGAATAATGATCATAGCAATTGACTCACCCGAAAACACAAAGTAATAAATTAATCACTAAGAGGAAAAACAACACACGCTTGTCACATATCGTAGAAACCATTTAAAAAACCCTTTTGATTATATGACTCGATTACACTCGTACTTTCAAAATAAATTCCATGTGCTGCCACTACTGAATTCATTTCATTTTCGTCTTGCAAATGTCTCACTCTCTAAAAGTATACTCAATTCCCTCTTTTTTATTCTTTACCGCAAGACAATATTTGACACTGATATAAAGAATTAACCATGCCTTTTGTTGGCTGTCACATATGCAACTGTGAAGAAGCATGCTACTGACACCACAAAAATTGGAAATGAGTATGTTGACATGGGATGATTCAGAATGTGTCCCCTCGAAGGCAGAGTAAAACTTAATTCTGAAAATTTCGCGTGTGTGGGAGGAAAAATTAATTTCTACACTGGAAGTGTTGATGACACCTCGCCCGTCCGCTTACGGGCTACATTGAGAGCGACAGAACCCAAACGAGCCGAGATCTACAAACTTGCATTGTTTGCTTATTACACTTGCATTTCATGTAGTCAAGTTACTAGCAACGCAGCATCAAAAGGGGCCCTGCGGTCTCCTGCAGACAGCGTACTACTCAGAGCGTTTGCCTACACGTCCCGCTTCGCAGGAATGGGAGAAATTGCTCGCAGTAGGAGAGAGGATTTAACGGACCTTTTATCAAGATGATTGTAATCAACGACCTTCAGCTACAAAGAGCAGCATTGGCTGCTCTACATTTCCAGACTCGAAGTACTACTTAATCCTTTCGGCATCATGCGCGACGGGTCTTATGGAAATCGGAGATCAGCCCGTGCCAGGACAAGTCATTGAAGTGTACTACTAAATGTACTACGACCATGTAGAATCCATTGTTGCTTGTTTGATCTTCAAATAGTTGAGGGGAGACGCCGAGAAAACATGCTCTTGAAATTTGTTAATTTTCCAACTGTCAGAACAGATGGTCACGGAAAGTGCAAAACGTCATATGTCAAAAATTAACACCTTTTATAAGAGCAAACAAAAATTCTTGTCTTCATTTGATTTAGATAATTTGATTGTATCTGATTTCCGGTCAGTTGTAGACTTACAAAAATGTGCCGTTAGGTAGGGATCATTAACACATACATTTAACACTAATTAAATAACGTGAAATTTTTAAATAAGACCTTTTGCACTGTAAGTGACAAGGTGAAAGATTGTTCTTTCCGAGAGCTTCGTAAACATGCTCTTTCATATTAATCGAGTGCAGCATCATAGTCATCTGCGCGTCTACGCGTCTATTGCTAGTGCTCTGGGGGATCTCGCGCGAGCGTCATCTCAGTTTTTACATTCCTTGTTTAGGCTACACGTTTTGGAATCACCACAACAATACGAACTCAAATTTTCGGTCGTGAAATCCGCTTTCAAAGTTCTTTTGGGGTGTCTGAGTTTCCAAGAACATCCTGCTGGTAGCCCTCTGACCTGATTTTCACCCGTACTGGGTTGGGTGGGAGTGTACCTTCGCTGTCCTAGTGACGCCAGGGAGAGGCCGACCTGGAGCAGGGTGGGCTGGAGCGTGGCGGGGGGCGGGCCGGGGGCAGGCGGGGGCGAGGGGGGCGGGCGAGGCGCGGGTAGGGGCGGGCGGGCTGGGGGTGGCCTCCGCGCGATCTCGTTCACGCGGTTCAGGTCGCCTGTGCAGGCAAGTGTCGCCCACTCACCCCTCAAGCGGGTGCGGGGGCGGGCCTGGAGTCGGCCGGCTCTCGCACGCTGCCTATTAAAGTCTCTGACACGTTTATTTTCGACCGGCATTCCCCCGTGCAGTATAAAGTAGGTGCTATGTCCCGAAACACAGTTTCGCCCTCCTATATCAAGTGGGAGACGGTTCAGGAGGGGGTTAGACTGCTTTCTTTAGGTATCAGAGTTCTCCTAATTTGGATAACGCCCGGACAACTCAGTCCAGCAGTTGTTTATGACCGTTTTAGTAGACTGTTAGGCACGTTGCTTCAAGAGAAGTGCTTCTCAACACGAACTACTAATTATCTTAGTCCTTATTTCATTTGTACTTGTCTTCGATTTACGAGTTTTATCTCAGTGGTTTTAGGAACAGAGCATTCTGCTCGGTAGATCAGATGATATATTTAAATTTCAAAACCAACATCTGTAAGGACATTTTCTATCATAATCTGATTAGAAGAGCAGTGATTGTAAGATAATTTTAGATTATATCGTAAATTTTCATTTCCTTTCAGTTAATTTTGTTAGCCTTGTTTTCTATTACATGCTATATTAACTTCATTTAAATAGAGAGGCATTTTACAACTGCAGATTCTATTATATGACTTGTCATTTCCTTAACTTATATTTTCATTTTGACATCTTTTCGGATTTTTAATTATGAGACTATCTCTGAAATAAGATTATCCTTAAATCTTTCCTTCGTCTAGATACCGTTCTTCAAAATCTTACTTTATGGTGGATCTAAAGAGCTTAAATGATTTAAAATCCTTGGGTTCTACAATATTCATCGAATGTTTCTCATCAGAGCGGAAAAGACTCGCGGATAATGGAAAATATAAAGCCAGGCAACTTTAACGGGTCCTCTTAAAGAACAGGAAATTTGAATGACTCTCATGAAGTACATGGATATTTAGGAAGATGTATCTACAACAGACATAATATATTTTAAGGGTTATTTGTTTTGTTTGTTTTGTATTTCTACTTCTGGCGTGAACATATTAAAAATACGGAAGGTACTTACAAATTATTGGCAGATTTTCTTTTACGATATCACAAATTACCTTGCCGTTGCGTGCCATGTTTCTTCAATGTTATTATCAATGTTATTACATTTCTTTTAAGGGCATATGATTTATTTTTACGTCACTTTTGCGTAATGATGAATCTCATCGTAAGGTTTTAAAATATCTCTCCTGGTGTTCAATACGGAGAGACAAATTACCGGGCAAAGATACGAAGAGTAGTAAAAATATCTATAGTTAGTCAGGCGAATGTCCAAGACACTTCATTGCATCTGGAGAAGCTTACTGGACACACAGTCGACTATGCAAATGTCATTATACTCCTCTTGGTCTCACCGGTAAACAGGGAATGGTGAGGTTCCTCAGAAGTGTGTTTGCTGTAACATTCCCTTGAAATTCCTGGCAACCCTTTACTGCGGGGTCTTAATGGTCACCTGTCATGCAACTGGCGCATTATTGCCGACCTCCTGGGCATGACATACTCGCATGTTTCGTTCCAGAACCCAAATGTTTAGAAAAACGTAAATTTAGTGAAACTGGGTGACGTTTTTCCAAGAGTTTTATCATTTTATCACTAAATATTGTTATATGTTTTCATTTTCGTTTGATAGATTATTTAGTATATTTCGTTTGTATATATTGGTTGTTTGCTTTATGAACAAAATTAGGCACGTTGTTCGCATGGAAATTAGATATGTTAACTCATTCTTTTATTTATTTATTTCACCCCGAAGGAGCCGGCAAAACCCATATTGCACCTTCAATATTTTGCTAGAAAAAATTCTTCTTAACCTTTCTCTTCAAAATAAGAATAAATAAAAAATACTTACGTGTTGCTTAACTTCAGTAAACAATATTTTAATTGATTAATTAGTGATTCCGGGCGCGTGAAGGTAATTTGGCACGTAATGCTAAGGTAATTTGACACATAAATGTAATGCGAGTTTTTTTCCTCGGAAGGTGGCAGTGATCTTCCCCTGTTTTGTGATTAGAACCGCCGCCGCACCCACCTGTCGGCTATCGAGGTTTTCCCTAACCAGGTATCTCCCACCAGCGGGGTTCCGTCCAGCCGGGGCAAGATCCAAGCTCCCAACTGGTCTCCCGACATGGTGTCAGTGTAAGTGTAAGAGGTGGTGACATGGCAAGGAAGAAGAAGGAGAAGAAGAAGAAGGGAAAATTGCGCGCTGTCCGTGGCCAGTTTTTTACGCTATTACCCGCGCATTCACCTGGTTTTCATCGAAGCAAATCTCGGAAAACTACTGAGCAGAGCAGCGAGATGCTAGAAGACTCCTGGAGACAGCGACAGAGCTAGACCCAACTATCTAGCTAGGGTCAAAAATCATTCCACCCTCGGGACTCGAACCCAAGAATTTTCAGGTCAATGGCCTTGCAGAGACCTAAAATGGTGCCCATAACCACCGGTGAACAAACAATACTTTAAGTTAGAGTATCCCAAATGTTATTTTAAAAATTCTGTCGTGTTGTATGATTTCTCAAGTATACTTTTTCATGTTTATATTTCTGCTGTAATGGTACAAGTTTCCCCACATCATCGTTAATATATACATTCTTATTAGCCCTTGTGACCACGCCTGATTATCAAAGAGTAAATATATTGCTTTATGATGTAGATAAATATCTAAACGCTCTCTGTCGTCTTAATATTCCCTGACTAAGGAGAGGAATTGTGCACGCGCAGCCGACCACAAAAATGGGGCTTGTGCGAGGTTAACAAATAAATGAAAAACTTTAAAGAGACAATTTTCTCGGTATTATTGCATTGGAAAAAATCCTTATACGACTTCGCAGGCGATGTATTTGGATGTATGTGAAACATGACTGATACCTATTTGCTTCCTACATCGTAATTATAATTATATTTTTCTATATTTAAAAAAATGAACTAAAAAAACTGTATCAACAAAATTTATCATTAAAAATAAAAGGGTATTATGGAATAGTTTCATTTAAAAAACGAGTGTAATTAAATAATTGTTAAAAAAAGTTCACTGTTTCCTTACATACACCAAAGAAAACGTAAATATTATTTTCTAATTTTAAGCAATACTAATGGAATATTAGTAAGAAAACAATATGATAAAATAAAAAAAATAATTTGGTTATTAGTTGTCGTCAATAAAAAACGCAAAAAGGAAACATTCAGGGGATTGGCATGTAAATAGTAAATACCCGGAAATTTAATAATAGGACAATATTCAGTTCTCAAAATGTCAACAAGTGGGAAATAATTTAAACGAAGTCACTGGACGGGATCACAAACAACTATTAACATTGTATACAATTATGTGAAGTTATTTCATGTCACGATCGCAGAAATAGTTTTTCATGTTCTGACAGTAAAAAAAAAAAGACCCGAATGCTGCATAATTTGCCCTGTCTTTTCTCTGGTGCCCATCCCATACGTCCCGTACTTCCCCTGACTGCTGAATTAGTTAACAAGTTTCTGCTAAAAAGTTAAGTCCTTTTTTATTCTTTTTTTTTATTTTTAGAAATACATGCATGTGCATGTTTGTTCAGTTTCTTCAACAGTTAAAACTGTGTTGTCGTACAAACTCGAACTATGACTAATTCGTTCGTGCTATGTCGTTTGTCGATATGCCAAATGTATCGAAGATTGTTGTTTTGACAACGCTCCGTTGGCAACATTAACGCTCTGAAAGTAATCAAGCCTCGACGTTATCAAGGCAAACTTTCGTAAAGGTATTCTTATTTTAAATATAATACAAATTCTGCAAGTACTGTAACAGTTAAACTCATACGTGTTTGTTTTATTTGTAAAAGAAAGAAATAATTGTTCCTTTTGACTATCGAAACAAATGTACGCGCTTACAAAGGCGCTTTGTTTTAGTCGGTTGAATTGGACGTTTGCAAGTAATACCTTATGTGTTAATAGCACAGAAATGGCAATATTTCAATATTACGTAACTGTTTAAAATCATTTGAGAAGTAGGTATGTGTTGTTGTAGCTCCACTAGTTTTCTTTATATCGAGTAGAAAGCCATGCACGCACTGCTACCTCACCTCTAGGCCAGAGGCAAGGCTTCGACCTCTTAAAGCAGCCTTAGGGGCCGGTTTCACCAACAGCCGAGTGACGTTGAGAGTAGTTACCCGAGAGTAAGCATTTTCTCGAAGATAGTAACTCTCGAGTAGAATATAAGCGTTTCACCATGCTAATAGAGGGTTATTTTACTCTAGAGTACTCTTCTTACTTTCCGATTTACTCACCGAATCAGCTGAACGCGCAATATTTGAGAGCGATTCAAGAGGTTGTGAGCGAGAGTAACGGTGGGAACCACTGCGGACCAACTCGTACCTTTGATTAATTCCTTATATTCTATCATTAATTTCAGTTTCGGAGTTCTTGGCGGTGTCTTAGCATTATTATCTTGGGTGGTGTTATGGTGATTTGAGTTAGAATAATTTATTTCTTAGTTTTTGTATCTTTATTTCTTAATAAATATTCATTCTCCTTTCGTGAGTTACTATTATGTTAGCAAGTTAGAAAAATAAAATTTGCAATTCGTTTACCGATGGCGGTGCAAATACATTTTCTATAATTCGGGAACGAAAATGTTTAGTTTTTCTAATTTTGCTGATCTCGGGTTTTTTTAATTTTATTATTATTGTTAATTTTATTATTATTATTAATTTTATTATTATTAATTTTATAATTATTATTATTAATAATTTTATTATTACTTTTAGTTTTATTATTATTATTATTATTATTTATCGTTTGTTTTATTTTGGAAACTTGTATTCACCTTTCAACTATTTGTAGTTAAGATGTTGGAAAGGGATTCTGAAACTCAAGAATACGTGCGCAAATGATTTCCCTCATACGTCACATATATCTTTTACTAAATAAATAAATATTTCTTAGTACTAGTAGTCCCTGTAGTTATTATTTTTCCTTTTGTTATCGTATCGGTACGTGCTACCTTTATTTCGTATTCACATGGGCGACAAATAAATTTACACGTTCTCTACAGTTTACAACGTATCTGATGAAGATAACATCTGATTTATTCAAACATAACCTCGTGACAAAGTCTCGATTGTCATAATTAAAACCAATCCATTCTCTCTCCCACCCTTTGTCTTGGCACTTGTGGATAATATTCCGAACCATTGCGGAAATCGTCTTCAAATACTATCGTTCGTAATCGTCGAGCCATAACATTACTTCGGAGCTACATGCACGTTGAAAACTGAGTTTACTTTTTCCGACGGATTTTCGAAGTGTAAAGTTACTCTCGAATTTACTCTCGTGTAAGCGATTTACACTCGAGTAAAGTGTTGGTGAAACGCTCCAAAAGGTTACTCTCGAGTAAACATGATTTACTCCAGAGTAAACTCTTACTATTTGGTGAAACCGGTCCTAAGTTGTCTATCAAACAGATGGTAATTAGACGAAACAGATAGGAATTGTATGTGGGATGCTTTGACATCTCAAAAACATATTTCGAGAGCTGTGAAGGCGGCGGTAAGTGGATGCGCGTTGTATTGCAACAAAAGAATGTCTTTCTACAATTAATCTTATTTCTCATTTCATATTCTCATATGCAGAACCTGACTAGCGTCCATGTACTTTGCCAATTGATCAATAGTCTCTCATCGGTTATTCAGAATGAGAACACGGACGTGCCTACCTTGGGTTAAGTTTCTCTCTTCTCATCCTGCACGCTTTATTGACTGCTTTTAAAATGTACAACACACTGGTAAACTCTTCCCCGTGGAAAAACGTTGCTCCCACATCCTGCTGAAAATATCCTAAGGATTTCAGCTTTTGGTACACATTTATATTACAAAAAGGATGACAAAACCTCTTCTTTTTTGGTGCAAACTTACAGTGGTGCAGCCATGTTTACGTCGTAACATATCATGCGAACAGTAGGTGAACTTACCGTAAGCAAAATGAACGTTATCATCTTAAGGCTTGTAAGTGCACAAAACTACAGTCAACGTACAGACGATTGTAACAAGAGTGCAGACGCCCCTCGTCGCCTTCTCGTGGCGCGCCGGCGGGCGCTGGCCAGACTCACCCCATGCGCGGGCCGCCCTGCGTCAGGTCGAACACCTGGCGCGGGTTGAGCAGCCACTGGAACTTCTGCAGCAGCTTGGCGCCCTGGTTGCCGCCGGAGCGCGGGTTGATGAACACCACCACTGGCCGCGTCTCCGCGTTGGGGATGGGCTTCAGCACGAAGCTGCGCTGCTCGCGCTGCTCCTGGGCAACAGGCAAGGGGCAAATCAAACGTAGGAACGAGAAGTTTTAGCCCCAGCGATGTACGAAATAATGAGTTTATGGGGATGCGAAATCCCAAGATGGTGGATAAAATTTAGTGTATTTTTTAAAAAAAGTGTTTCGGAATGTTGTCCTTAAAAAGAGCAAAACCCTGCGTTTTCGTACGTTGATGGCAGCTGATGACCCTATCTACGATATACTGGTTAGACAAAACCATTAAAACTGTTGTTTAGTTAACCATTTATGTGCACTTGTTTGATCAGGTTACCAGTCTAATGACATATGTTGTTTAACTACGCTAGTCACGGTGCCAGTGTGATATACTCGACAATAAATTAACAGCTGAAGACTTTTTTACTTATTAGTTTCCTACTTAGTTACTAGTTAAAGTCGGGACTACTTTTTCCGTTTTACCTCCTCCCCTCCATCCAAGCTGCCGTCTGTCGGCGTGTTAAAGGCTTAATTGCGGCGTGGCTTAATCACAATTTCTACAATTCCTACCGCTCTCCTTTTCCGTGAAAATATTCCTAGCTTTTCTCAAACATCATGCCGCAAATGCCTTTTGGTCTACTCGGATCTGTACCATTACATGTATACCTATGGTAGATCGAGGCCCCATTGCTGTTTGTAACATTATTCTGCCTGAAGGAAGCCAGTTCCTCTAATACACAGTAAATTTAAAAGATCGACCAATATTCACAGAGAGAAGACATTTTCCTCTAAATATCGGTCGGTTCTTTGTATTTGTTAATTATGTATACATACGTTAATTATGTATTTACACACAGATTAAAACTTCGATATGGATTTTTCACACGTAATTTTCCCTGTCCCGCCTATATTATACTACATAAGCACATATCCGCCGGCCTGGCTAGTCGGTGCTCATAAGGCTGAAGAGCAGTAGCTGCCTTGTGCCTGAAGAGTTGCGGGTTCGCATGCCGCCCGGGGCATGGATGTTTGTATGCGTCCGTATACGAGTATGCGAGTTTCTCAACCGTTACCGTTAACCCCAAAGTTGTAAAACCAAAGTTACTGGCAGTTATTTCTGTATGACTTTAGTAATTGAAATGCGACCTTAAATAAGTAAAACAAAGTACAAATCCACGATTTGTTCGTAAACCGCTCCAAAGTTTTGTTTATCTTTTGGTACTAGAGAGTACAATACTCGTAATCACATGACGCACAACTTCGGAATTATTTTTAAATATCCCAGGTCAGGTTTGAGTCTAACCCCCTTGACAACAGAGAGAGTGGCTTCCGTGAACACCACGGTGTCCAATCTCCGGAGCATCTTCCATTCTATGAAGTTTTTGATCTCGTCAGGACGCTTCATTATTGCTGGCTTCGTAAAAATGCACTGACGAGGGATGTGATTCATAGCTTCTACCGCTGTATTGCACTCCCTGTACTTTACACCCTCTCTGGACCTTCCTCTATCAAAAGTAGTTTTATTGGCAGCGGTATTTGATCTCAATTGGAGTGCAGTGATAAAAAGATCAGGTTTTAGAAGATGATAATCTTTCAAAAAGGCATTTCCAATCGGATCGTTTATATGCTCCCTCTCCCTAGCCGTTCTCCCTTGGGATCTCACCTTCTCCCAGGCGGCTACCTCGTCATCGGCGCATTTCTTCTTACAAGCCCTTAAATCTTGTTCATAATAGAGCCAGTTGAGTCTCAGTGATTTTGCTGTCTTTAGTGTCCGTTGGTAAAAACTCGGACAGGAGCTCAATCATCTGCAAATAGGATCTGCAGATTTTTTCTAATCGTAATCCTAAGGTTCAGCGCAACTCTAGAAACATGTTGGGCGAGCCGCAGAAATCCTAGTTCTTCATTTTTTCTCTTGGGCAGCATAGACATAAGCATTGCGTACTCATATGGTAGATGTAGGAACTGTTTGAATGTCACTCTGATTTGACCGTCCACTTCCCTTAGCCATCGACATTGATAGCATGGATAGAACCAATTTGATAAAGGTAATGTGGCATTATGTTGGTAAGAAGATGCCAACTTCTTGGGCTTAAAAGCTCCTTTTGAAGCCTCGAAGGTGCCATACAAAATTCCTATAGCGGATCCTTCATATGGGAAGCCGTTCCAGATAAAGTAGTTCAGCACACACCAGGTATGTCAGAGTATCATCATTGCTGACAAGAATTCTCTCCCCCAACCTTTCCAGACAGGGGCCTCAATGAACCAGGATTGTTCAAAAGTTGTAATTTGAAATAATGAACATTTCGTGACGGCTCCAAGATATTCCACCACAATATCAACCAATTCTTGAGCTCCCGGGGCAACAGCACTAGATCGTCAGCAAATGCTAACACGGACACACTCCTTCCCAAAAGCGTGTATCCTGATATATTTTCCAACTGTTAGAGGAAGTAATTTTCTATATACGAACACGATTTAATTACAGAATGTTTTTTAAAACGGTAAAACGTTCAGTCGAGATTAACAGACAAGGGAATATTCATTTTGAAAAATAATATGAAAAATGTTGGCGCTGGTGTTGTCCACAGACGAGCGGAGATTCGGAGAGACTGGCGGACGGACTTTTCGAAAAGAAACACTTTTTCCGGTAACTGGTACTTTCGTGTACGGTATTCCCAAAACGTGTATTTACGTTGAAATACAGAAATCGATTTTCCGCGGCATTTTATATCTCACTGTACTACGTTTATTACTCATATACGTACGTACATGGGAAATAAATTAACGGTGTTACAGAATGGCATAGACTTTCTCGCACTAATTATAGGAATAAGATGGCTTTTTGTTTTGCATCACTGATGCTCGATTTGACACACAACTTTAAGAATATTATATAAGAGTAAAGTGTCGTCCTATATTGCATGTTCTTTGAAACATTTAAAGCCGTTATTGAAAAAATGTCGTTTAAACCTTTCTATAAATTCAAAATTTGGAGTTCTCTTTCACAGAAAACTTTTGTGTTTTGTATAAACTTAATTGGAAATCATTTGAAGCCATTTCACTTCAAGTGAATTAATCCATTTTAATCCACTGGTAATATAAACGCTGGGAGAACAATTTTAAAGATATTATATTTGTTGTGAGCGATTCTGAAAATGCAGTATTTGAGCAATATTTGATTTGTGCAATTAAAAAAAAGAATAGTGAAAAATGGCGTTAATGTTATCTGTTACAGTACATTTAGTGCTATCCTTACGAAATGTGTAAAGGAAAAATTAGGGACGGTTGTTGAAAAATTCCTGTTTTATATTATTTAATATTGCACATATTTCAAGCAATATTGGTCGAAAACTACTAAACTTTTCAACAATAAAAAGTACATGACAGTAATGAAACGTCTAATTATTTCAATTACATATTCAGTTTTGTAGTTGTAGAAAAACACGACAAAGTTTTCAAACTTTTACAATTTTCGAAAATTAAGAGTTAGCAGCAAATATCGGAGCTTTGCCATCATTATAAGTGTTTTCAACTCTATTTTGACAAGAAATTTAACTAAACAATTTGGTGCCATTTTCTAGACAATTTTAAATGTCCCTGGGGGTTCATGTAAAGTATCCTCAAAAATTAAAGAATGTTATTCAAAATCGCAGAGCTTCGAGTGAGGCCAGATTGACCGGACGGATTGAAGAAAAAACTACAAATTGTTTAAGCACTAGCGTTACTCACAGACGACAGACAGACGAACAGAGAGACGAAAGAACTGACGTTTTGAAAACAAAACATGGTATCATGGACTCACTATTCGTTCGAACGACAACAATCAAGATAATGACTTTTAAAATAGTTTATTGGAACTTCCAAAACATTGTTTAATGTGGTTTAATTCTCAAAGACTATTATAATGAAGAAAGTTTACAAATTCTGAACATTCTGATTTTCTACTTACTGCATCAGTACCAATAATGATGTAGTAAATATCGAAACCTGACTACTCCGCCTCTATGCATTACGCCGCCCTATTCGTTATACCGGCATCTAATCCGGTATGCACATAGGCATCGACGCACTCGCCTCGTGACCTTTACGCAGGGCTCTTACGTCACGTGACGCGCTGCGCAGCGCCGCGAATCGAGGCCATCGCCTGCGAGCGACTCCCCTCAAGTGCGCCGGGCAATGGGCGCAGGGCCCCGCGCGCGACGGCTTCGCAGGCGCCGCCCGGTCGGACGGCATGGGCCACGCTGGCCACAGGGCTCTGTCAAGGGATTCCAAGTCTACAACTGTCTATTAAGCTACGTACATTTTGCTTAACTACACTTTTGTTGTTGTATTTTTCTTTTTTGGGAATTTCACATATTTTATAAAACGACAAAGATATTTAAAGTTTGGAGAAGTTTTCAAATATAATAAAAGCTTTCGAAAATATAAAACTTTGGAAGAACTACTAAGTTTTTCAAATATTCTAACGGGGTGCTTGCAGTAATTTTATGAAGGAAACTTCCTACGATCAAACTGATTCTGCTTAATCTTTTAAACAATTCGCTTCATCATCTGGTTCATGTAAAACCTTTCACTGATTACACGAGATAACGTTCTCTCAGAATAGTATTCGACCTATTGTGTCTCTTTCATTATTCTTAAAATTCACATTTGCCTCTTTCATTGGCATAGTATTTTGACGTCACTACTTCAATTCGAATTAATATCTTTAGAGTAAAATACGAGCACATGAGAAACTCGTCCGTGTATGCTTACTAAGAGATTTTTTACTTTCTCTTTTTCACGTACTTATAAAGTAAAGGAAAAATCATTGTATTGATGCAGCAGGATGTGACAATTGTTCGACAGAAAAACTCGTATCTGGGGAGCCATACCCAAACAGTGGATAAATCATATAGATACTAAATTACATTCTCTAATACGTTGTCGCCGCTATCCCAGCAGCGACCCTGACCGGGACGTCCCAGTGTTCGGGGCCCAAATGTCTGATTTTCGATGCTAGCTAAATAGCTACGTTGATTTCAGCACCTGTCCGGATGAGAATTGTAGCGTTCAGCTGCACTGTTTGGTATATTACGTGGTTCCTCCGATGAATAGCAGGCAAATGCCGGAGAAGTATACTAACAAACGGTCCATCGCCAGCACGCGGTCTTTCCTTCCTCTTCCTTTTCATATTATCTTCCTTCAAACAAGTTCACATACATATTCTTACACTCTCTACACTACCACGCATGTCGGGAGATTCGAGCTTCTGCGGGCTGGAACGGCGTCTTTCGGAGAGGGGGTTACCTGAAGAGGAAAATCTCTCACCAGCCGGATTGGAGGCCGGCACTGTCTCTCACTATTCAACGGAGAAGAAATCACCGCCACCTTTCGGGATAAAATGTTCACTTCTCTAACAGGACTAATGGTCGTAAAAATTGACGTACCCAGAAACTCCAATCAAATAATGACTTGTATAAACAGAATACAGTTACACGTACATGCCACGCATGTCGGGAGACCTGTAGTGAGCTTACTACTTGGGCCGGTGCCCCACTGGTAGGGGTCACCTGTATGGGGAAAATGTCCGCAAGCCGACCTATAGGTCGGCGCAGGATCTCCACTTCCAGCGGGGAAGGAGCACCGCCACAACCCATGATAAAACATGCAACATACTTATGAGACGCAGCACGAAATAATCAATCAATGAAAATACAAGATTCGTGAATTTTTGATTCCGAAAAATAGTTTAAATTGATGACATGAATCAATCAATCAATCAAAAGCAATGTTCTCTTTCCGTTCCATTCTCGCTCACTTCCTTCAAATCAGTCTGGAACCCTGTAATTGATTATGTTGCGTACATAATCGGAATACCATGATAGGAAAGAGATCTACTTTACAAAAGAATTGAAAGTGCAATAATAATAATAATAATAATAATAATAATAATAATAACAATAATAATAATGTTAAATAATTCATAATTTTCTATAAAGTTGAAATCTAAGGTCGAAAATAGATCTTTTAACAATTACTTTTTCTTAATTTCGGTATAATACGTCCTTGTTATATATTTCCAAAGTCTATATTTTTAGGGCGTAATATGTTATACAGACCGGTGTTATTTTTAAAAATTGATGTGGCGTGTATTATATATCTTAGCATATCAATAAATGGATTACAAGTGTGAATTCCGTAAACTGAAGCTAAAAGCTTTATCGGCCGACCTGGTTGTTCCAGGTGACTAAGAGGGGGTGCTGACCTAGCGCTTCAGTCCGGGTTCGAGTTCCGTACTTGGCATGTTTGTTTGTGCCTTGTTTCTCATGTACATGTTGTTGCGAAGGGCCTCGCGTTCTGCTGACCCCATATTTAAGAAGCCCGCAAGTGTGTTGGTGTTTGGTGTATAGTGGAATGTGCATCCCATCGGAACATAAGAGAAACTCGCTGTTGACTGGATAAAAGCTCTAGGAAAAAAGGAGAAAGAAAAAAGGTTTATCGACTGTGTTGCTTCTACCATTGCTAAGTTTGTGATAGCTGAGATAAGTTGGGCGAAATATTATGTACATTTTTAGATGTCAGTGTGTAATTCATTTTCTGTCGAATTTTAACTCCCATCCTGATGTATGCGTAATAAGACCATCCGCATGTGTTCAACGCCGTCCACTATATTTTTCGTAATATTTATCTCAAAATTCAATATAATCATCGTGGGCGAGAGTGCAGACGTACCTTCTCCTTGGTCCTCTTCTTGGAGCCCGTCTTCTTCTTAGGGGAGCGGCGCAGGCTGGATTTGAAGGAGCCGCGCCGCGGAAGCTTCACGATCCACGACGGAGGGACGATGATGCCTCGATGCGGCCCTGCGGGCACACAGCGCCCACGGGCGCGTTCAGCAACAGGCGCCTCCGCCCTCTGCGACGAGCTCTGCACTTGGTTAACACATACTTAACTGGTAGTACCTGTCCCTTAACGGAAGAGGAGAAGCTCACGAACCTTGATGCAACTCGTGGATAGTGAAAATAAGATTGACTGATATTGTAATAATTTGGGTAATCATCCCAAGTTATTACTACATCGTGGTTGAAAACAATAATTCATAGACGATAGTGGATTGCATAGTTTGAGGTCTAAAGTGAGCATAAGAAATGAAACAATTTGTTAATCTGTTTGGCCGCAAATTACGTTCATGTTGAAAGGAAGAGGGAAGGTCCAGGGAACGGTCTATCTCGCTTTCAATAAATTCTGATTTGAAAATAATGGTATTTTAATGAATGATGCGGGATTTTTCACTGAAGCCTAGTCATTGACCTAACAATTGCAGCACGGGTTTAAAGTGTAAATATATTTCCTTTTTATAATAAATGAAACAGAACTTCGAATATACAAATAATTTTGAAGATTAAAAACAGTGCATGTATTTAGATGAAAATGATTGAATTAATAATTGCATGGCAATGATGTTTCCCTTTAAAGAATTCCCAGAAAAAACACGCATTAAAGAATTCTAATCTTAAAAAAATACTTCAAAATTGTTTTTCAGAATAAGTGACGATTATTAAACGATCTTCATAACTATCTGATGGACGTCAAAGTTTCTTCCTCCTAATGAACATTTTCCATCTAACAAATTATATAGCCCCAATCGACCACGATGTGTTCACATATTTATAATGTATAATAGAATTACTGATTTTAATATTAATGTAATAGCTGGGTATCATAATACTTTATCTGATATGTGAAGAGATCTGAGAATATATTTCAAATTAAATATTTATCATATGTATAAGTACATTTTACTCTAAAATTCCTCTTAGAAATCAAGGCTAGTATTGTAAACAATTTTTAGAGAATGTGAAAATATTACTTTTTTGTAGCGGTAAGTTCTACCACGCTAGCGAGAAGAAAATGTGGATTGTAATTCGAAACATGAAGTATTAGGCCATTTTCGGTACCACACATTTCATGTTTTTCTCTCTTTAATTACATGACCGAATTACCTGTGTATTTTCAAAATAATATTTAATTCGGTTTCGAAAAATGTATTCTGTTACAAGTTATGTATATGTGACATACTGCACATAATTATGCCCCTTGAGACTAATTTTTAGATGATTATCGTGTCATTCCCCCTCTATGTGGAACATTCATATCCGTCCCTTGTAACGACTGAAGTGAAGGGAACTGAATTTTTAAAGACCTTTGAACGCAGACAGTCCGCGAAAACATGTCCACACCTGAGGGAACAATAGTGTTTGTGGCGAAGGCGACATGCGTTGACATGCTGTCGTTCTTGATTGTGGTAATGAATCATAATGACTCAAAGACATTCAACGGTTGACTGATCTGTCCTCGTATGTCTAGCTTGAAAACCATTTACATATTAATAATCTTGCAATGGATTGACCTATCGTTTTCTGCCCTGAAAAATATCCTTTCATCGTGAGCCGAACATTAGGGAAATGACTTTATTTTTTAACAACTTTAAATAGGATATTTTATCTTGGTGGTTTTCAAAGAAATTATAAATTTTGTCACAATTTAAAATATGTTTTGGAAAGGCATAAAAATCACATTTTGCATTATTAAGTTAAATAATATTAACGTAATATCTAAAACACATGGTCTATTTAAAGTTGTTCATTAGTTAACACGTTGCTTAACATTTTTTTTTATAAATGTTATATCTATTTTGTAATTAATTAATACCACACACTACACTTAACAATTTACTTGTATAAATATCATTAACGATATTTCTTAGCAATATAGTAGGTCGGTTCAAAAACAACAGCATAAAACTGCACAAAAACATGCTTGAAATGTTCGTATGAGGTCGTTTGTCACAACATTAGCCATCTGTACGAAATGTAACTGCTGTCAACTGGCGGCTTTTAGCAATGTCATCCACGAATCTTTATTTGTTTAACAGTTCTAGTCACTTCTAGTTACATGAACCAAGGTTTGAACCAACCTAGTTGCATGAAAAAAGTTTAGGAAAAAATTGGGGGCAGTTTTGAGAAAAAATATTTTTGTTTATATTTAGAAGCCCCAAAAACTTCAGTTTTGCAATGTTCGGAAAATCATAGATTTCATGATAAATATATAGATCATGATAGATAGAATCATAGATAGTATGTGTGTTCCGTGTATACAGCATTTGTAAAACATTTCTGATTTGAACAACAGATACTGGATATTTTAATATTTTAAATAGAGAAGGTTTGGAAGTGCCCACAAACAAGGATTTAAGAATAGGATAATCATGTCTTGGACATTGATGTCGACCCTTATATCGGATAAGTAGGAGCAATTTTTCCGGCGGTTGAATATGGGCAACTCTCAGTGCTTAGTATATTTGTTAATAAAAATGTTGTCGAAAAGGATGAACCATTAACATATTTTGATTTGATGGGAAAAATCACTTACTGGCTTCTGCGAAAAGGGCAATAAAGAAACGCATGAATACTATTTTGCCAACAGTAATGATTTGTCTTGAGAAATAATGCTTTTTCTTTGTCATAAACTGATTTTTATTTTTTAATAATTTTTTTAACATTTTTATTAAATGATATAAATTTATTAATTTGGGATGTCATATTTCTTGTAATAGATCAGTAAATAACAAAATGAGATATACTTTGTGAAATCATATTTCACTGTGAGTAGAACATTTATTATGTTTACTGAGATGACAAAAGTCATAGGATAGCATCATGCAAATATTCAGATGGCAGTAGTATCACGTACAAAAGGTATAAAAAGCAGTGCATTGACAGAGCTTTCATTTGGACTCAGGTGATTCAAGCGAAAAAGTATCTGAAGTGATTATGGTCGCACACAGGAAATTAACAGACTTTGAATGTGGAGTTGGAGTTAGACATACTATTTTGGAAATCGTTAGTGAATTCAATATTCCGAGATACACAGTGTCAAAAGGGTGTATCGAGAATACCTAACCTCTCATTACGCGAAAAACGCAGTGGCCATCGGCCTTCCCTTAATGACCGAGTGCAGCGGCGTTTGCATAGTTGTCAGCGCTAACAGACAAACAACTCTGCGAGAAATAACTGTAGAAATCAATGTGGGACGTACGACGAACGTATCTATTAGGGTTAATGGTAGCAAAATTTGGCTTTAAGAGCTATGGCAGATGATGACCGACTCCAGAGCTTCCGCTAACAGCACGACATCGCCTGCAGATCTAGTGACCATATCGATTGGACCCTAGACGACTAGAAAACCGAGGCTTGGTCAGATGAGTCCCGATTTCATTTCGAAAGAGCTGATCGTAGCCGATTCTCAGTTTTGTGACTAAAGGAAAGCTCAGACAAGTCAAGTGTGCTAGATACGGCGATGGGAGTACGTCATACACGTCGCATGTATCCCTTAATTCCAAGCGTGGACAATAAATAAATACAGGATCCAGGCCTGGGAACACCACTAGGTAGCAAAGTCGGATTGAGCCGCCAAACACGTGCGTCCGTACCTAAACTGCACTCTTCTCCGACGCGCGCCAGCGGGAAGCACGCCTCCTTGTTGTGCAGCGCGCTCTTGCACCACGAGCAGCTCAGCGCCACGATCTCCTTGCTGCTGAACGAGAGCTTGGACTGGAACGACTGCAAGCACAAACAACACGTCGGGCCGTCAACAGGAGATGAGGCACCCGTCGCTTAAATGGCCGCGCTACTACAAACTAGCTGGTCAATGAGAACTATAATCCTATGAGTGTTAAATAGTTCTTTTTATAAAAAATGTTTGCAGCTTAAAAACATGAATTTTGGGTATGCATTCTGTAATAATTACCAGTATTAATGAAAAACGGATGAAACTTATTTCAACAAAATAATAAATAAGGAGCAAAATTTCAGATCAGGCCAGTTAAGAGCTATTCCTATAGGAAACATGAAACTCAAATACTGATATAAATCCTTAGGCACTTCTGACTCGCGCGTGCAAACTCTTTTGGGGAACATTTTGTTTATTTCCATGCAATACGATGAATTTACAGAAGAAATTTTCTAATAAACCATACACGTATTGTGGAATCTAATAGTTTTTGGGTTGCTAGTAAAGGACAGAGAACTCTCTTTATAAGCTTCCTAATACGTTGTGTATAGGATTCAGACAAATATTCTAATAAATATAGAAAAAATTTAACATATATTCTAGGGTCTCATAGAGAATTTTGTCCAAAATATTTTAAAATATAAGTGTAAAAAAACACATTTACGAGAGCCCAGCTAGTTAACGTAAAAATATTAGATCTATGCCATTCACGATGGTTTAGCAAATAGCATACTGACTTGAAAAACAGAAGTGTGCAGGTTCAAATTCGTCTCAGTGGTATGGATTTTTCGAAGGGCATAATTTCTATGGAATGCAATGTTTGCGGCATTGTGCCTCTATTCAAGTATTTCTCCACCCAAACACTGAATGTGTTCAGCAAGTAACAGAAAATATGATAGAGACCATTGTTATGCCGGATAATGGAGACAAATTGGGGAGTAAAAATCGGTTAGTAATGATGGCAACTGCTATTGTGCCACAACAGAAAAATGTCTAAAATTTCTAAAAGCTCAGCCGTGTCAGGGATGGGCAAGCCAATTGAAACATCTCCAGAGCTCGATCGTCAGATAACGACAATATCTACATTTTAGTTGTACATGGTTGTAGGCTAAAATGGCCCAACCATTCCCTTACACTTTATTTTCCACTCATTACACTCCGGTTTCTCCGCTTTTCCCGGTAAGCCCACGGCTTCCTCTTACCCGCGTTTTCGCTCCGCCTCCTCCTTTCGTTCCTTCCTAGGTTCGTCCGCTCTTCTTTCCCTCCCAGCGATGGCCCGAAAGTATTGTGAAAACACATTACGGAATGTTTATAGATGACAATGCGTCGTGTCAACGGACAACAACGTTTCACCATTGGTTTCAAGAACATTCTGGACAATTCGAATTAATGATTTGGCCACCCACACCGCCCGACATGAATCTCATCAAACATGTATAACACTATTTGTATATACACTGGAAACGATTATAGCTTTAATTCTTTATTTGGAATGTTGTGGTGTATTTGGGAAACTTAAACATTTTCTTCTTCAAAGGTCGGTAGCACTAGTACTTTCGCATTTTAGATGTCTATCATCATTCTAATTGAAAACGTAGGAAATACACTTTATCACGTGAAAATGTTTATTTAGGAATTCTAGAGTGCAACAGGTGAAAGTACAAACCCTTTCAATTGGCACTTGCTGAAAATGTAATTGTGTTGTAATTAATGTTCCTTTACCAGAAATAATTATTTTTAAGTAAATACAATTAAGCGTCTTTTTTATACCCTTAACCCAATAATGCATCCTTTTATATCTTAGGCAATAAACTGGCAATTCATTTTGTAAATATCAAGCGATTAGACAAGGTGTAATAAAGAAGAAAAATTAAAAAAGAATACATTTTAAAATCAACACGCATGACGGCAAACTGCAGTTTCTTTAAGTCTATCAAATAAAAATAAGAATTTCTAAAAATGGTTCATCAAAATGGCGAATTTAATATTCACTCTGCACACCAAAGACTTTGGAATCTAGTTAGAGCTGCACAGGGTGCAATCTCACCTTAAAAATATTCGCTGGCTCGATTTTGTTTGCAGCATTGTTGCTCAATCTTGGCCCATATCATGTTACGCAAACCACCAGCATTCGTACTTCGCGATTTGAATCAATATTGCAGCAACGCGTTCTGAATCTTCTACCCTAGGATTCTTTTGTGTATAGGGAAGAGATTCAAGAGGCCATTCAAGAAAGTGTGACCGCAATGTTACAAAAAATGTACGTTGGAGAGAGGGGGGAAATAATTAAGAATTATTTACAGACGTATTCACACATTACAGAAACAGGTGTCTCTTTTGAAGACAACTCGATAGAGTGGAGATGAAAAGTTACTTAAAACATTTTTTGGAAGGGTATGTACTGCAGCAGGCCTATTTTTTCCTTCCTTTGTATGAAGTTTACTTACTTTTCATGCTACGGACATTATACTGTGCAAAAGGAATACTTAAGGGAATAAACGATTGTATGAAAGGGAAACAGAGGAAGTCAACTAACAGCTATTTTTGTGCAAGTATTTGTTGATCGACCCCTATTCTGACGTCGTTAGCATAATTGCTTAACTACGTTCCGAGAAATCAAATCAGTGAAGCAACTCCAGACACCCTGGGTTCCTGGATGGGTGGCCGTTTGGGAACCCATGATACTAACGGCGCCGAGCCCCTGGCCGAAGGGATAAAAGGCATTGACTGATTAGGACAAAATACACAAATTAACGGAGGAATACGACTCACACTCACACACATTTACACATACTGATTCAATGTCTAAAAAGGGATACAAATTTGAATAAACAGATTCTCTTCTTGTTTACTTTCTCACATTTTTTGAATATGTTCACTGGTTGAATTTCGTTGATTTATATATTTATAACATGGCATTGTGATATTCGTGTCTCTAATTCACCACAAACGTCACTACACCTCTGCCAGCTGTTGTAAATCTGGCCATTTATCACTTTCAGTTACCGTGATTAATTATTCAGAAACATCAGCAGAAAATTAATCGTTGAACTATCCATTGACATCGCTATGGCCTGTTTTGGACTATTAGTGTCAGAGTTATAGACCGTCAGTTCGGTACCATTTCGAGTCATTCGATGTCCATAGCATACATTCTATGTTATGGGTCTAACAAACCCATCCACGACAAAAGAAGGTAAAGATAATTTGTCATTTTGAACATAACGTTTTGATAGAGGAGTGTATTGAGGGCTATATATAAGGCAAACTAATAACACGGTTGACTATCGTAATACAAGAAATTTAATGAGGGGAAAATATGATCACAATTCAGCATCTATGCAGAGAATAAGGGGAAAATAAAACGTATTACAGTGGGAAAAGTGAATTACTATATTTCAACAATATCATATGAACATTACAGCAAATTTAAACTATTTTTCGCAATAATGCGGGTCAGGCAATATTATGTATTATTTAGTTAGCGAGTCACAATTTGATAATGATTGTTGTATAAATTTGGACATCATAGAAATTCGCATTTGCTAATTATTCACAAATTACTTAGTACGAATCATTCGTTTTAGAAGTGTTTATTGTTCTAGAAAGAATATACAATTGGACCTACATATATTGGACCTTTATATATCAAATCTCTCTATAAATAGTTTTTGGTCCCTTGAAAATTCCGTTTAAAAAGTCTCTTTATATCGAAAATTATTTTTATATTTCGAATTTTTCTATGAACAAAAATGTACAGTTCATACTATAAATTACGTTTGTGAATAATAGTATTTTTAATTTGGTAGGAGAGTATTACTACTGCGGAAAATGTAAGTTCCCCATGAAGTTTGTATAATTGCATAACTTTTTTTAACGCCAACGCGTTTTCTCTCTGCAGTTACTAGCTTTATCATGAATGTAACTCACTCTTTCTTTCTCTCTCCCGAGAAACTTGTCAATCGTGCGTATGCCAAAGCCATCTGAAAATCAGTCGCGTGCCCCTTCGTCTAATGGCTCCGCCCTACGATGTTAGTTTGTCAGTTCAGCGCAGGTTCAGTTTGCTGTTACGGGCAAAACAACCCTAGTAGAAATATTGTTCGTGATTGATAGTCATCCGACTAGGAAGCCCAGCTTCCCAAATAGATCTGAGAAGGAAGCCCGATATGCCTTAGCGTAGTATGTAACGCGGGGCGTATACGTTGTCTGATCAAGTTTCCCGTTCGAGGGAAACCAAGTCAGAATAATCATTACCTGATCGGGTTTCCCTGCATCGGGAAAACTGGTCATAAGTGATAATTACCTAATCAGGTTTCCTAGATCGGGAAAACTGATCAGAAAACGTTAATGCCCCCTCTCTTAAGAGAGTTCGAAATGTCAAAATGAAAATTCGTTAATGTTGCAGATGATCAAAGATGATGAACATGATCAAACATGTAGACAGTGAAGTGCAAAACAAAAAACAAAAACAAAAGCAAAAAAACTAATGAGCTCTTTATTACAGCACGCACTTTCTCGCAATATTATTGATGGCTATGTAATATTGAAATATGACTACGACTTGAAAAACTATTAAACAAACGAAGCGTAAAAATTATATATTATTTAAAAATTTAAATACTTAAACAGCTATCTGTCATAGAATTGAGTGCATTCACGTTCTACATAAATGTACCAACGACGCACGATGCATATTTATAATATAATTAAAATCAATAATTAATAAAATTATTTGTTTATGTTAAAGCGAATGAAAGGCATCCGTCATTATCGTCTTGTTATCAGTGCGGTGTTGCAACAATGAGTGACAAAGCAATAATGGCCGCTAATACGTATGGGATACACATTTGAGCAATGAGCATTGTTTATACTGTTAGCAAGAAAATCAAAATAGATAGAAAAATATAATAATAATTTTTTTTAAAAATTATATTCAAAAAATTACTGGGTTTTACATGCATTACTCTTCATTTCCACATCTTATTAATCTATTCGTTTAACTCAATTAAAGAATGGAATTTAAAATAAGTTTTCAATTATTTCGAAAATATTAATTTATTATAATATAGAGCTCGTTTTCACAGGAAACTATTGCGATTCCAAGAAACTTTGTTAGACATAAATTAAATCACATGAACTCGAAAATGCAATCATTTAACAAATCATCGCTTATGGAAATACTAACGACATAAGAAACTAGTAAAAAAATTACATTTTTGTAATGCTTGAATAAACCAAACAATAGAGTATGACATCTTTTATTGCACATTTACCACTATGTCTGCCAAATGTTTAAAGAACAAATTTGGAGCCGTTTCCGAGGAAACCTGGTTTTTGTTAATTTGTAATATCGCACATATTACTTGCAATATTTCATGAAAACGACTAAAATTTTCAAAACAATGAACCTGGCCTTATTGTAAGAACTAAATATGAAGAACAAATTTATTTGAAAGAAAAATCTGTATCTTCAATTTTGTAGTTGTAAAAAGACGCCGGAAACAATTTGACAATTTTTTCCATATTTCATAGTTAACCCTGAAAAGCGGACCCATGCCAGCTTTAAAAGTGTATTTTACTTTATCCTTCACTTAAAATTCTTACAAAAAAATTGAAAATGTCCCAAACGCTTCAAGTAAAGTACACAGTGATTTTGAAAAATGATTTTCAAGATCTCAAAGCTTTGACCCGAGCCAGATGGACAGGGGTATCTTCAATTTGAAAAAAATCCTTCATATGGTTTAGGCGCCGTGGTATTCACAGACGGACGGATGGACGAACGGACGGACGAACTGACGGACCAACAGACAGGCGAATGGACGGACGTTTTGAAAGAAAAACACTTTTTCTGTATCAAGGGACCCCAAAACGTGCATTTCCGTTGAAATCTCGAAATCGTTTTACCGCAGCATTACTTATCTTCCGTATGTTGTAGTAGTTGTATTAGTTGTACGTATATTGTAGTAGTTGGTAAAAGGAAAAGGGTCGACGCGATAGTAATAGATTTTTGCAAAGCCTTGGATGTTTTTCCACACGATCGCCTTATAAAGACGTTAATAGATTCGGGCATAGACATTAGAGTGGTAGTCGGAAGTTCTTTATCAACCTCGAGAAACGTCACGTTAGGAATTGTCATTGAACCACTCATGTTTCTGGCCTTCGTGAATGAATTGCCGCCTAATTTAGCTTCAAATGTAGATGACTCTCTTTGTAGATGACTGAGTAATTTATAGGATTATCAACTCGGAGAAGGACGAGGATTTTTTCAGTGAGACTTAGAAAAATTACACTTCTGGGCAGAAACAAACGGCATGGAAATAAACAGTTCAAAGATCAAGTCCATCACGTTTGGTAGGGGTCGAAATTACATTGAATCTGCGTACTAACTGAACAATAATGTTATACCTCGTGTCACCTCTTGCAAATACTTAGTAATACAGCTAGACAGTAAATTGAGCTGGGAAAATCAAGTCAATTTCGTTGTAGGGAAAGCCTGGAAATTTTTACATTTTGTTATGCAAATACTGAAAAAGAGTACAGTGAGAGCCAAAGAACTAGCATATATGTCACCAGTGCGACCTATATTCGAATATGGCGCGGTATGAGGACCCATACAGAATTTTGCAACAAAGGAATCTAGAAAAGGTCCAGCGTAGAGCATCAAAATTTTCTTTCAGGGGTACCAAGAATAAAGGAGTATGGGAGTCACTCGAAAGGAGGAGATGAAAGTCACGTCTCTATGCAATGTATAAAGCGTAGAAGAATAAAGTCAGGAAATAATTCAGAGAACGGACGTTGGGAAATATTCATTCGCGAATCGAACTGTTAGAGACTGGAACGGTTTGCCTGTAACAATCTTCGATCTCTTTCCTCAAAGCCTGAGCGAATTAAAAAAAAATAGTTTTCTGAATGTGGATATGTGTGTAATAAATATATTTAATGTTATTCAGTGAAAGTAACTACGTAGTCTATGTAATTAAATATTATCATTATTATTGTTATTATTAATTATGTGCAGTGTAGTGACGTGAAGTGCAGTGACGTTGTGTAACTGAGGGAAACGAGTGTGTAAGAAAGACATTACAGCTCGGTGTTTTGCAGTGCGGTGAAGTGAAGTGTGTTGAAGTAAAGTGCTATGAAAGATTGCACGGTATAATGTTCATGTTAATTTGTTAAGTTTGTAGATTTTGTAAAGTTGATAAGATCTGTAATGTAAAGTTAATGTATTTTGCCACCAAGTTCTCAAACTTAATTGCAGAATTATTAATAATTCTCAATCTAAATCTATATTAATCTGTATATAAATACGTGTAAGAGAATATACAAACAATGAAAATCTACATCCAATAATCGCGTCGGGTTACTGAAGGTCTGCTCGCCAAGCAGCAAGAACACAATACTTTCTTAAGAATTGATTTTATTTATTAAGATATCTAAACTGGCTACGTTCGATATAGTTTTAAAAATCCATTTGAAGTGTTATGCAGTCAGAATAAGTTATGATATTGCTGAAAAATTATTAACCTTTATTGTCCGTCACTGTCAATTAATGTATTGATCAAAGAAGTAGTATATTACTGAAAAAGTATTTGGTAGCGTATACACATATCCCTGCCGTTTACGAACGTTGGGAAGATTTTGTAAAATTCATGTGAATCCAATACTTTATTGTTTAATGTATTGAATAACCAGTCTTGGGTAGATGTTCGGAGCCGTTTGTATTAAAAGGCATGCTGCGTTACCTCGAACTTAATCTTCTTACAATTGCAAGAAGCAGTTAACCTAAGTGATAATAAAAGTTGTCCGAGAAGTCGTGTACTGATGAGCACGTACGAATTCGGAAACATCCAGTGACTTCATTTCATGTGATTCCTAAAGCACAGGGTCAAGAAAATACGTAGCCCTTCAACGGAGAGCACTGATATCAGTCTCTCCACCTGTAATCAAGAGTGCAACATCGAAGGGCATAAGAAGAATCGTGCCAAAGCTGCCCTTTCGTCTGGCATAGCTGATTTCAGATTTGAAAGCGCAAATCGCCCTTTTGAAGGGTCGTGTACCTGCTTAGTTTTCAAGAGGCAGTCCCACACGTGGCGGGCGGGGCGGGGCGCGCAGACTGCGCTCAAACGCAAATATTTGAACGGCGACTCGTCGTAAACAGAGCCATTGAAAGTTCCCTTAGCCTCCCCTCCCCCCCTCCTCCTTGTGCGGGCCCCCGACCTCTTCCTCTGTCGTTTGCGCCTGCGACCGGAGGAGCCTCTTCTGATCGGCACGGGCCCCGCCGCCCCCACCCCCGCGCCGCGCTCCCTGGATGATTTACTGCACGCGCAGACGCTCGCCTCGCCGAAAATGCCTTAAGCTAATGCGCTGTCCTCCACGTGCTGTTCCTCCGACTGTGTCGACGTGGATGTCTTGTTTAAGAGTTTCATCAGGAAATTAAAGACGTAATAAACTGTCTCTGTGATGAATTGCTTAATCCTATTTTCTTTTGGGTCTAATGCGAGGAAAAAGAATTGAAGGATGTGTTGCGTAGTTTCTGCATCGTTTTTTCTTTTCAAATGCTAGACTGTTTTGATAATGTGTTTTAAAGAACTAATGGCCTTTGATAGTCTTTTCGGACCTAAAGACCGAAAACATTGCTTAAACGATTGGTTGAATTTGTTTGCATTTCTTCAGAATGAAAATTATTGTTTTAAAATTGAAATGGAAAACTTAGAATGTATTAAAACCACTTACTAACATTATGTACATTTCATGTAGCATTTCCCATACAGTAAAGTTCAGTTACTGAACCGAATAAATGTATTTTGTATTTGTAACTGATGTCACATGACTTGCCTTCTGTGATTTTGGTCGCAGTAATCCGATTTTTGTATTTAAGTCTGTTAAATATTACTTCACAGCATATGACACTAAAAGACATGCACAGGTCATTACTTCCGTTTCACGTTTTATAACTTTTTAAAGTTTTAATGTAATTTATTGATTTTTTTACATAACCAGGAGACCCGTGCCTGCAAGAACATTCTCAATAGCGAAACGTATACGTAGAAACACGTGACATCACTCCCGTACTCAAGAACACATAGGTTCTACGTTACGCTGACGTCGCTGTGACACAGCTTGCCTACGCCAGTAGTACTTCATCAATGTCATTGTGAGACGCTCATCGACGGATGACTTACAAGTGTTCCGAAATATAAGACTACCCCCTTACTCAAAGAATGTGGTATGAAGATAAATAAACTTTTTATATTGCTAAATTGCAAGTGAGTTTAGTACAGTCGAATATAATGCCCAATACATATAGAACTTTATTGAGTTATTTTCTATTGAAGATAATACATTCTTTTTTCCAAAACGTTGTTAATACAACTTTTGCAGCAACAATGTCAAATGCCAGGTTGATCAATTATTACACTAATTATTATATATGTCCAAGATCTTGCCGTTGAAGACCTTGGCCACTAGTTGGCAAAGAAATTTCATCGAAACGAGACCAGTGGGTAGAACAAGCTTTTTGTGGGTGGAAAGTGTTGGCAGACGCATGAATTGAACGTTGAACGTTGAACGTTGAACGTGGTAATGGTAGAGGTCTCGTTGAAATGTAGTGGTTTGGAACTCTCTGAGTTTTTCAAATCCGAGAAAAACAATACCGAAAGTCATTTATCGTGAATTGGTGCAATCGGTGTGATGCCTCGTAAACAAATGTGGATTGCAAATTGGGGATATGAATAATGAACGCTTACTCGTCCGATTATAAACATCAATCACTTGAACGTGTGCCCAGTGGAAGCAATGATACAATGCGACAGGAGAGTTGTCCGCCTCATAATTTCATTGAAGTATGAAGAGCAAAATACTATGCCTCCTTCCCATTATATTGTAGCAAACTCTTCCCATCCTATTAGAGCACACCGTCTCCTTTTGTAACTGAAAATGTCGAACATAAAAACACAAAAACTATCAAATACAAGTACGGAAAAGAAAACATGATCCGTACCCAATGCTAGAAATATAGCAAGTTTGAGCATACTGCGCTAAAAAGCTGCGCTGATTAGAAACTGAACATCGCACTCCGCAAACTCATGTAGGTAAAATATATAATTTTCGACATTCTCTCTACACATAATATACCAAGGAAAGAAGAAAAGTGTGCACTTTTTATAAGAATATTTTTATAAAACTGTGTAATTTGAGTAATAGACAGAAAACCCCGAAAGCGTGCTACTATTTGATAGGAGATAACCTCCC
This sequence comes from Gryllus bimaculatus, assembly GCA_017312745.1. Taxonomy (NCBI): domain Eukaryota; kingdom Metazoa; phylum Arthropoda; class Insecta; order Orthoptera; family Gryllidae; genus Gryllus; species Gryllus bimaculatus. The sequence continues at coordinate 3,611,159 of BOPP01000019.1, read as the reverse complement.
CCTCGAGGTGCATCGAAAAGATTTACGACAAAAGTTTGACAGATGTGTTTAAATATCTTGGGTTGTGGTTTAGAAGGGTTTGTTTTTATTTTGCATCTTGGACACCAATTGCTTGTTGTGGACAGAAATGTGTTATCCGCGAAACATGCTATTTCTGTTGTTTCCATCTGAGAGTAGGCTGCATCGTAAATGTTAAAAAGGGTTGGTGAGAACAGTGACCCTTGTTGTACTCTTGCCTGCATGCTTTTTTGATCAGAACTACCGCCAAGGAGCGATTTTGTAGGAAATAGAAAACGTTTAATTATTTCATGTAGATTGTGGGGTATTTCCAAATTTATAATTTTATACAATAGACCTGCAGGTCAAATTTTGTCATCGCCTTTCTCATGTCAAGACAAATAGATTAACTGTATTTATGGTGAAATCCGTTTGCTACATTTTCCCTTAGTCTTAGAAGCTACTGAGTGTTGGAGTGACGATCGCGAAATCCGAATTATTCTTTTCGAATTATTTTGTTTTCAATCAACAACGTATTTAACTATTTTTTTAATTTTTTTAACATTGTCGCTATATTAAGTAGAAATTTCATTGGTAAGGAAAACTGTGGTCTTTGCCTGATTTGCTTAATGGTATTATTATGGTTTGTTCCCATATACCCGGAAATTAATTAAGTCTTAGAGCTGCATTATATATATATATATATATATATATATATATATATATATATATATATGTTTGTTAGCTATTGATGTCCGGAGGAGCTCCTTTAGAATCTCCGTGTTTATTTGATCAGTGCCTCCTGATTTCCTTAGTTTTAATTTATTTTACGTATTTCAGTTGGAGATGTGATTTTTATTCTTTGAGGGACTGTTGAGAATGGAACAGATAAAAACTTTATAATTTGCCTATTTTGGTTTATAATTTCCGGTTTATTCGGGATAAATGTCATTTCAAAATTAGTGGCTTAAGCCGGCGATTTTTGTTTATTTGTTGGGCCTGTAAGTTTTTTTTGTTTTCATAAGTAAAGTGATTGATTATTGTCTTTAGTTAATTTTTTAAATTAGCCTGGATGCATTCGGTATTTGAGCAATGAAATTTGTAACCCTTTAAATCTGTGTTCCTCTATTGTTGCTTTTATTTTTCTTTGGATTTGATTTAGTTTATATTTTATATGGGTCTATCGTTTTCTGCCATTTCCTTCTTAGTATTTGTTTTTCTTTAATTAAATTGATGATAATACGAGTGTTTTTGCATCTTCCTTATTGTTATTTTTCGGCTTGTTTGCCATTATTGTTGCTAACAGTGTTGCTTTTGTGTGTTTATTTATTTCTTTATTAATAATTTAACTTGTTTTTAGTTGATCTAGATATGTCTACAAAATATAAAATGTTAATCTAAATTGTGTTTCGCATTGTAGTCGTATAAACAGTCGCTCGTGAGTCGAGTAAAGTCCGAGTGAGAGGCAATAAATCTGACGGAATGCTGACCCCGCAGACCTTCGCTCAAACAAAGCGAAGACTGGAATGCACGTACCAATTTTTAATAAGGAATTTTTAACCAAAAGAAAAAAATAATTTTACTTTGTGAAACCTGATGCTTTCCTTCAGACACCTGCGACACGTGATAGACGTTATTCTATTTTGATCTTCATGATAGGACACGAACTCAGGATCTTAGTTAGCATGTCATTCTTGTTACCCTAGCCTCACATCTAAACTCAACATTTCCGATGCTATAAAAAATTACGTATTTGCATTTTGGTATGGTCTACCAACACTTTTAAGTTTATATGTTCTTTTGAAAACCTTCCCTTGCTACATACTGCATCATGTTGCAGACGTTGCTTGCAGAAAAGTAAGTAACTGTGCTTCAGCCCTGACATATTATTGTCATTTTATAAAAACAAGTAATTTCATATGTTTTGATATTTTTAGTTGGCCTATTCATTCCCTTTCACTCGAGTTTTTGTATTGAAAAGTTTTTTAAAAATGATCTTGTGACCTTGTAAAACTGAAAAAAAATGACCTTGAAATAAATCTTTTAAATCATTTTAATTGGTACTTTCATTACGTATATCTAAGTAATATAGACCACGTCTGTAGTGGAAATGTGAGATTCTTTCTCGTTTTAGCCCTTAAAGTGTCGAATGTTTTATTTACAGTTCCATTTTTTGGATTTTGTTCTATTTTTGGCAGGTTTCACTGTCCTTGTAGTGTATCTGCGTCACCATTGCCAAGGAACATCGGTCTTATCGTGTTTGTCTCTCTCACAATAAGCTTTTATATTGCACTGTTCTTCCGACACGGTCTTCTTTAGTTCTTATTTTTTAACTGCTTCCGCCACGTATCTCGTATATTTTCTATCGTTCTTTGTTCAAGCAATTTCTTTGCCTTGTCATTTCCACCAAAGGCGTTTTTCTCCTCTTCTTTATGCTCTCTCCATATTGCCCGACTGCATTGTGTAATACCTCGCCATCCATTTCCTTGTCCGTTAAATGTTTAAGTGCGACCGTTTCGCCGAGCTCCCTTATTGCTTCCATAATCGCGGCATACACGTGACATTTATTACCCTGGGCGCGACATGCTCTTTCCCCCTCCTCCCTCCCCTTTCCCCTCCCTCCTCCCTTCTCACCGCTCTCCTCTTCCTCTCCGCTCTCCCGCTGGCTTTCAACACTGCTTGGGGGGGGGGGGCGAACGGAGTAAGTTTTACGGCGACGGGCCGTAAACCCTGCTCAATCAATCCACGACGCGCCCAGCGACAATGGTCCGGCGGCGGCCGCGGAATGGCTTCCTCCAGACGGCGCCTGGGTGAGCGGCGGATGTCCCAACAAAGAGATTATCCGGGGATGCGAGAGGCGGCGGCGGCACAGATCTGGCACTCGATGTTACGCGCCTCAAGTTTGCTTCTTTGTTGAACAGCAACATTCGTGACTTGATTTTATTTTCCTTATAAGTATTTTATTTTTATTTATTTAATAGGTAATTATTACAGACAAAT
>BOPP01000019.1:3582448-3607872 GCA_017312745.1 Gryllus bimaculatus | reverse complement strand
ACAGAAGATCGTCCGCACGTCCGCATTGAATCCTTATAAGTATTTTGGTGCTCCTTTTAATGCTGCATTATAGGCTGTTGAAATTATGTCTAACTGATAATAAGCGATTACTATTCATTAATTTTCTCATTAATTATTGATGATTTAATTCCGTCAGGGTATACATTGTCAGTGCGCAAAAACCATCAAATCTGTATTTGGGAGCAAATTTCCTTGTAAACAAATACAATTTTTAGTTCGCTACACTTGCCAATTAGCCTGGCGGCTTAACACATTGGTCAGCGTGCTCGCTTTCCTCCATGACGCGACTCCGGGTTCAAATCCCGGTTAGGTAAGATTATAATGTTCATTTTCCTTGCAATGTCCCAGTACACGTTGCTGTGTGACGATGACGAAATCCACTTCTCATGTTGAGAAGACTGAAATACGGCGTGGGGATATCTTTGTGCCAACCACACGTACCCCATTAATCCATGACTACAAGGCCGGGCCGTCGCTGGTAGGCCATGGACCGCACAAGGGCTGACGCTCCAAGTGCAAACAAGCATATGTTAATTACCAACTAAAAATTTACAGTTTTGAATTGCACATTTACAGATCCTCCTGAAAAAGTATCACCGTACAGCATATACATCCGTAATTACTCAACTAAATAATTTAGTTGATACAAGTTTAGTATAAAATAATTCAAAAGATTCTAACGGATTAGGGACATCTCATTTTTTTAAATTTTCGTACTCTTTAATTTAAGACCAATAAGGATGAATGTTATAGATTCAGCAAAAGTGAAACGTTTATAGTTATTTAATTTGTCACAAGTTGTATTAGTAAAAGGTGGATGTAGAGATGAACGCAGTTTTGGAACAACATTGCTTATTTTCAGACTCATTTTAACAACTAATGCGATTTATACAGCAATTAAACTTCGAGTTGCTCAAGTTTAAGTGTTCATTGAAATCAAAAATCTTCTAGGACCTTACTGTTTGGTGACCGAGCACGATTGATGTCTGCTTTTCCTTGGTGTTTGTAGTCTGAGTTGATTTGTTTTGGTGACTGTATTACTAACAGGAAGTTATTTTTAAATGAGTAGATTCTGTTCATGATGATTTTGATCTTATAAAACGTCGTTCATTATTACTTCACGTTCATCCTTATGTTATATTGCTTCTTTAATTATCTCCATTAATCCAATTGTAACTAATGAAATAATATAAAATTGATGCTGAAATAGTTGTTGATGAAAACACAAACAATTAACTAATGAAACGTAAGCATATTAGTACAACGAATTTTTGGACCGATATCATTAACGTTAGTGACACTAGGAAACATTTACGTTATTTCATTGTTGATATTTAATTTATTTAATGCAAAACTATTGTCGATCAATATTGAAGAGCATATTTCTGGCATATTTTTGTGGTATAACTATATTCTGGCTCTAAAGAAATGGTTTTAGTCGTAGAGAGAGTTCCACCAGCGACCACATTACACCAGATTTTTAGATTTTCGGGAAATATGTAAAATAGGATTTTTAGAGTGTATAATGACTACTTCCAATAATTTCATTTTCTAACGAAAATGACGATGAACCTCCAACATGAATCCACAGCAGTGACGCACATCGATAAAAACATTGATGTTACCAAACAACAATGTTCAAAATTAAAAGTTATGTTAATAAAATGTTATGTTAATAATATTATATTAATGTTAATAAAATATCTACCAAAAACCTTCTAAACTTTTAGACATCGATGTTTCAAAGACGGTTTAGTATCCTTCAACATTCAATTCGTTCGCAACAAAATTTAATTTTACAATGGCAATGTTTATTAATTGATATTTAAGATATAACAAAAAGCAAAGTTTAATAAACGATGAGAACAATGAACAACAATGAGCCCGAAAAAAATTGAACGTGAGCGCCTAGTACCATATGTCAGAGTCAGTCCTGAGTTCGCTTGGGGGGAGGCCGTATGCTCCCGTCGTATGGGCGGACCGCCTGTCCATGTGCGGAATGCGAGGAGAAGGCGTAGCAAGTATCAGGACTCTATGGTAATCCACTGTGAGAAATTCTTGGTAATGGTAGAACAAACAGCGTCAATTATTTTGTATTTTAACTTATACCAAATTGGGACTATGGGAGTTGCTATTACAAACAAAAAGTCATCGAAATCGTAAACTTACCAAGCACGAAACATTGATGTTTAAAAAATTGGCTTTAATCAAACGATGTTCGTATAAAAAGAATAATGCTTAGAAAACAACGGCCTCGATGTCGCATCCCTAATCCACGTAAGGAGCCCTGTACCGCCGGCGAACGCTCATTTCTGGACATCGTGCTCAGAAGCGTCGATACTTTCCGACCCCACAGCACTCGCTTCCCCTCCAGCCCTCCTCTTCGGCGGGCGTGCGTCCGCTTCCCCGCCCTGCCTCTCCGGTGATCGGCCCGGCAGGACTTTAAAAGTTTGATGCGGCCATTACTCGGCGCCGCGCCGCGCCGGCGGGCCCCGGAAGGGCGGGATTGGCGACTTTGTGCGCGGCGCGACGGATTCGGAGTCTCGCGAGAAGCGCCCGATGGAACCATCGCTCTGCCAGCAGGCGGGCTCTTAATGCTCCTCCGAGTATTGTGCTCCTGGTAATAGTGGGAGAGTAGGAGGGGCAGTGTGTGTGGCACACGGCTCGGTATCGGGTACCCAAGTTTCTACCTTGTGACGATTGTCAAGCAGTGTGCCTGGGGCGAGCGATCAACTTTGGGTTTTACCACGTGAGTTTATGCTCTGTAAACAAGCGTCATCTGTAGTGTGTATAGGGACTATCGATTCTGAAGCGTGACATTGTTAAGAAATTGATCGTACTGACGATGGGAATAAAGTTGTGATACGAACGGGGAAATATAAATGTTTTCAATAAATGGCGTGAACTTATGATAAATAAATAAAGATGTAGTCTGGTATCAATATTTTTTATTCAGATTATGATCGTTTCGATCGCATAGCGATCATAAGCTGAATAAAAAGTATTGATACCAGACTACATCTTTATTTATTTATCATAATAAAAATGTATCTACCTCACCAGCGATCTAATTAAGGCGTGAACCTATTTTATGTAGTATAATAGCAAAGAAGCTATTATTGCATTGCCTTTCGGTATGGTAGTAAATAGCAATATATTTAACATTTTATAACCATTGGGAATAGACTAAATAATATGACAAGGATCATCAATACTAAATTTTAATGTAAGAGGGAAAATGAAAATCAAACAGGTATCAAATTATCTTTGGGAACATCGTCCCTATCCTGCATTGCTTGACTCTCTTCCTTCTGATCCTTTCACGAGAGCTAACATCTTCCTTCACCTTTTTTTTCCATTTGGTGGTTTTCATAACAAAATTTTTGAAGATCATTATTCTGATACCTTCTTCCGACTTGATCATTGGATTTCGGAGTTTCAATTTTCCCTCCGATCAAGCGGTTGCGGTTGCTGCAACAGAACTTCAACTGCGAACCGCGGATCGCGCGCGGTTCTTCTTTCCCCCTTTGTCTTCACATCAGTTGTTGCGATCTGGGCCCTTCCACGCGGTCCGCCGTGAATCAGAAACGACTACAACAATGTCGCATGTAAACGGATTCCTACCAAAAACCTTGATGGAAAAGATCGCAAAAGGAGGGGATCTTTTACTTCGCAGCATTCTTCTTCCGATTTACACGCATGTACTGAATTGAACTGAATATCCCTCATGCCTCCGCACTAGAATTTATATTTGTTTTGGTAGTATATTTCTTCATATTACACTATTTACTTAACTTGTAATATGATAAAATTAAATAAACTAGATAATATTCAACGTATGAGAAAAACATAATGCTAGCCATTAATAGGTTATGTATTTCGCCATGAACAATGACTGAAGAAATAATAGTGAAGTAAATTTAAATAAATAAACTAGTGGTGGTAAAACAGCACATACTTTATCGTATTATTTTAACTGCTCTGCAATATTACACTATTATTTTAACCTGCAAAAGTGTTTTCAATCAGCTACATTTTGGCCACAGACACGCAGGTCCTCCTTGTTCACTCGCTATGAGCCTTCCCTCTATGCAAAGGAAATGGTCCGACACTGCAACTAAGACCGACGCTTAAAAATCTACTTGTCTCAAATCCAATATTTCCAACACGCAATTTTCGAAAAATCAGAGAGATTGACGAAAGTTAGACTTTCACCATTATTTTAAGTGTCACTTGTTTTATTTGTGAAAAAAATTAAAGGAATAAATTGAAGCGATTTTTGAGAATACTTTCTTTGTATAATTTGTATTAATTTCAACCAGAAATTACAAAACACTGCTTTTTTCAAAACATTATACTTCAATTTCTTTAAAGAGCTGATAGTTCAATACAGACTTTGAAGACAAAATCTCTATCTTCAATTTTGTAATTTTGTAATTAACTGTTTGCAATTTTGTAATTCACTGTTTGCAATTTTGTAATTAAATGTTTGCAATTTTCAAAAAGGCGAAGAATTCGATGACAATAGGACCAGCACCATTTCTTTTAGTGCCCTTTGATACATGAATGACAAAAAAATACAGAAAAAAATTGGAGCAGTCTTTAGAATTGCATAAACGTCAAGCACAAATTACACGAAAATCCCGAAATTTTTTTAAAAAACATTGTACATGACCTTTTTTTAAAGATTTTTTAACAACAGATTTCATCCAGAAAAGAGGTAAAAATCTGTCTTCAACTTTTTAGTTTTGAAATATTAACTTTCTGCAATTTTTAAAAAACGAGTTCGCTGAAAATTGAAATAGAATCATATTTGTTATCGTCTCTAGATAATACGAGAATTCACGTGTTAGATGAAGTCATTTTCCCTATATAGCAACAGGACTTATCCACTTCTTTTGCTACCAGAGCCCGGCAATAAGAGTTTTTTCTGCCGAAAATTCGCTGATTTCCGGAGAACGATTAGGTAACTTTCTCTTCTTACAAAGCGAGAAAGAAAAAGCCTTGTCCTCCCCACTTTATTCACGTCAACCGATAGTTTATAATAATTACTTCAGACGAAGTTATCTGAATCTGAGTTACGCTAATGCAAATATAGCTTCAGATGTAACACACCATTGCCCAATTTATTTTAATAATTAAGAAATAGTTCAATGTACAAAACACACAATAAAAAGGCCTACAACTTCTCATCAAATATTTTCCTGCGCAAAGCAACTCAATTTCACTAATTTCTATCATCGGCACAGATGACGTATCATCACATATAATGATAGGGTGAAGAAAAAGACATTTCCTGATACACAAAAGTGGGTGAATCCTGTTCTATTATGTGCAGTAAATTACTCACACTAACACGCGATGTAGTCAGATTTAACCAATAGGGAATCCGTGATACCGAAAAAGCGTTGTTTTTTTGTTTTTGTTTTTTTGTTTTTTCAAAACGTCCGCCCACCCGTTTGTCCCTCTGTCTGAGAACAAGACTGGCGCCTATACTATAAGATTGTTTTCAACCTGAATAATCTAGTCGGTCTGTTCTACTGGCTTCGCAAATAGTAGCTCACTAGCTACACAGCTTGGCCGAATTCTGCTATCTGGAGGATAATTCATGCAGCCGGCTGCTCTGAGCGGTAGTATTCCGTGGTTTCCCGCATCAAGATAACATTTTTTTCATCAAATAAAATTTATTCTCCAAAATGAGTTATTTCATAAATTTCATGTACATTTTCTAGAACATTTTAGTAGTTTTCGTGCAATGTTGAGTGATGAACAATAATAAAGAATATAAAAAACTATAATTTCTCTAAAACGGCTCTCACTTTTTTCTTTAAACGTTTAGTTGGGATAGTGATAAATGCACTCTATAAGATGGCGTAATGCCATATTGATCTATTCTTTTGTGTTTTTAATAATACAATTGTAATTTTTTTGACATCTCTCTCATGTCGTTAATATTTTTATTATGTGCGATTTGTATACATTATTGAATTTTTTAAAACAAGAGCTTTAAATGATTTCTTATTAAGTTTCGAAAACTCAAAATTTTTCTGTTAAAATGAGCTCAAAAATCCGCATTTTCAGAAACGCTCAATCTCTATTTTCTCTAAAACGGCTACAAGTTTTTTTCTTTATTTTTTGGACAGATAGTGCTAAAAGGACCAAACGACATGTCATCAACATCACTTTGATGTAATCTTTTGCTTTTTTAAAAAAATGCTCAAACGTTATTTCTTTGAATATTTCTCACGCCGTTGAAATTTTTGTGACCACCATTATATTGCATATTGTGAGTCAAAGTGTTTTCAATAATTTCCAATGATTTCTTTCTCTAGAACGTAAAACTTTAACTGTTCTGTAATATTTTAAAGACATACGTTGGTTTTCTCATTTGTGGACAGAAAAGGTTAGAAAATGTGAACAAGATGTACTTTGGACGGCGATAGATGGTAACTGGGAAGAGAGTGAGACACAACCGAAAAGCAAGCTTTGACCATAGAAATTAGAATACTAGTTAGCACGACTGTACCATTCTGTAGCATAATAGTTTCTCTCTCATTTAACTATTTACTTTCCCTCTATTTTCATTACTGTACTTTCCACATCATCTGGCATAATCATCACACGCCAATCGGGCAGTACGGAGGACACCCTCAGAAGGCTCATTTGAGATTCCATCAAGGGAACAATTGTTATTATGCCATTCCTTCACAAGTCATACGAAAAACGAGGATTTATTTGTTTACCGTCAAAAATAGTAAAATACATGTGTGACGTATGAAGGAGAAAGATAATTTGGGCACTTCTCTTGAGGCACGAAATGCATATTCCCACTCTTTTGCTACAGATTAAGCAGAAATGCGAGTTAAAGTACAACCAAGCGCGATTGATAACCTTTGAATACAAAGATTTTCTTTCTTGAGTAATAGAAAAGGGCATGAGTGAAAGTAACGAGAAAAGTCTGTGCCCAATGTGGTGTAGTTCACAATGCACACCAAAATAGTATCTCTTCCTTATATTTGGCTGGAATGAACAATCGCAAAACACACACAACGCGCTGTACGAGAGCTGACTGAACGTGAAAGAACGCAAAACATTGAACAGAGGTTATTTTGTCAAATGCAAAGTTCATCGATTCTCTCGCTTTTCGACTGTGTTCTAAGCGTAAACACCTCCGGCGCATTTGTCTTCCCCATGCGTGTCCCGCGCCAGCGTAACGCACGCCACGCGACGGCGGCGGAGACAGCCGCGACCCACTTTGTGACGTCACGCGGCGCTGTTGTTTGCGGCGGGGCCTCGGCGGGTGGCCCTGGCGGGGGGGGGGCTGGAGCACGGGCAGAAGAGGCCGTTTCTCGAGGGAGCAGTGGCGTCAGGGAAAGTAGAAGCCATCCGAGGGGACTGTGATGAGGGCGACAGCATTAGTGAGGCTGTCATGATAAACACGGCAGACTTAAATTGAGAGAGTAGTGCAGAGTGCAGACAGCAGAGTAATGAAAAGTTGGAAAGAGGAACCGGGTGTAAGAGGGCTTGGAAACCGGGAGAATATGGTGATAGATTTGAGCTGAGAGCGGAGAGGAGTGGACAAGTGCTACCAATGAAGCTGAGAGCTCGTGAAGAAGGGGCTGAGGAGAGGGAGAAGATGTCACTAGCATACACAGCACTGAAAATGAAGAGGAAGGGGTCTAAAGGGAGTACCATTAGTCTTTTTTTACCATTAGTCTTTTTTTAGAGGTTACGCAAATGAAAACAACGAAAATCAATGTTGGAAAAAGATAACGAGACGAAAGGTACGATCGCATAACTAGAATGAAGAGGGATTGAGAAGAGGACATTGCAATGGAGGGGACATTGGGAGATAATTCAGGCTCGTATTGAATTCTACAGAATTAACGTGCACTTCCCTAGTTCAGAATTTACGGCGTACTATTTTAGGAAAAATTAGTATCATTTCCGAAACATGGATATCGGCAATTCTTTATGAAGTAGTATTTTAAGTAAACCTTAGCAAAATGTATTACTTAAGTCACGGAAGACTTAGTAGCGCTGATTGCCTTCTTCTGGGAAACTAAAAGAACAATTTAAAGAAAGGTAATATCGTGTTTTATTATATTCCCTATCCAGAAATGAATTTCATTGCTTAAAGTAACTAATTGAATCACAAAAAATACAATAATTAAAAAGGCGGCTAATAAGTATAATTGAAGAGTTTATTTCATGAAACAATTTTTCAAGGGAAAGTATTTAAATCGTTATATAATGGGATGAGATTCAATGGTTTTCAGTTACTGTTTTACATGAGAGAAGCGCAATTCTTGAACACATTATATGGCAGCGTAATGGAGAAGGTTTAAAGAATATACCGATATAAAGAACTCTAAATCAAGCGAAAAAGAATAATCCACCACTTCCAAAATAAACTCTTCAATTATGTAGAATAGAAGCAAAATTATGCAATTGTTATCCCAAAACAAGTTGAAGAAAATCATGTGTTATAGCAAAACTATTGTGGGAGAGTACAATGATGGGTAAAATAGAAATAATAAAACATGTATTTTACATTACATTAATGTATCATCTGTATGTAATGTAAAATACATATTTAATTATCTCTATTTTACTCACTAGAAATTATTTGTAGATTCAAAGTTAACCTACGGGCTACTAGTTTACAGACATATTCTTCCCACTAAATTTCCTAAAAAGATACTAATAGACGAAAAACTACGAAATTCACATAGCAGAAATGATGCAATGCTGGTTCTTCAAAACATATACCGGTATCCATATTGTGTTGTATCGCTATTCCATGTCTCTCAAGCGCTCCGAATATTCGGCGGAACGCAGCGCTTGTGTCGTCGCGAGTGACTGAGGCGCGCGCGCTGGGAGGGGGCCGCGAGCGCCTGTGAAGATGGAAGAAGCGCACTCTGCAGCCAGGGCGTGGGGGAGGGGGAGGGGGCTGCCGCGTGCGTGGGTGGGCGACGCTCCGGTGGCAGCGCGGGAGCACGCGTCTCGTGGAGGAGGCCCCCGCCCGCGCCGCCGCCGCCAAGGACGCGAGAAGGAGGAATCCGAGCTGCCGGCTGCCTCCGCCGCGCCGCCGCCGGGCGTTGTCGAGCGCTTTGACGGCGCTCGGGTGTCGCCACCTCCCCCTCGCCGCCGGCGCCTCTCCAGCTCCGCTGCAACGACGCCGTCGGCCCCTTCTCCTGCCGCGCGAATCCCACCTCAAGCCAGCGCATCCCCACTACTTCGTTCCTGGTTCGCCCGACGTCTCCACGCGGGCTTCTCCGTCTCTACGTTGCATGCACTTCCTTTTCCGACCCGTCCTTGCTTTGTGCCTCGATACCGCTCCTTTTGGTACTTCTTCTCTTGTTTTACAGCCATCACTATCTCTACCACCTCCCCCTTGCCTCCTCCTCCTCCCATCCCTCACACCATCCCCCGCCACACCCTCGCCGCCCACTGCCTCCACTGCCGCCGGCGCGCCGGTGCCATGCAGAGGCTCGTGAACGCCACGCGACACCGCGTATTTTACCCACGTGCTGCTGCGGCGGCGCGCGGTTTGATAAGGTCACCAGAGCCACCCGCGAGACGTCACAACCTACACCGCCTCACTTGTCCCTTCGTTTTGCGCTTCGGCTCCACAAGAAACTTCCTTCTAAGTGTTCTCTGTGAAGTTGGAACCCTGGTGATGGAAATTTGTGGTGTGGCGTAAGTTAAATTAGCAGCAATTCGAGGTGTAAATGGTGTTATTGGGATGATAATTGCTTAGCTGAGACGGCAGTTTTTCATTATCAACAAATATGTGGCCGTAGACTAAGACTTTAAAAACTTCTCCACTTCATTTCCATCAATTAGCTTAGTTTATTTTGTTAATATTATTAATACTATAATCAATTTACTATGTTAATTTTATCCTCATAAATCTATTTTTAAAATAACATAAAAAAACAGTATTGGTCTTAAAACGATACCATTACACTCTCCTGACTCTGTCAATACGCAAAATAAAAAGGTTCTTTATAATGACAAATTACAATTCAATACAATAAGCAGAAGAATAACAATAAAAGCAAGGAATTCCCCCATGCCGCATACGAAACACAGCATTTTTGCGTAATCAAGAGTGGTTGTTCACCATTTAAGTATCCTTACGTTACTAAAACTCTTTACCGGCGATAATTATATTCCGGGAACAGCACACCGGGTGGATCTCAGCCGACCTGAATTTCGCCGACATTTGGTAAAGAAATGTGAAAATAATCCAATGCAGGTGACACATAATATCGTTCTTGATATATTTAGTGTTGGCTATCGATTCTCCTAGTACCTAATTTTTGTATTAGGAGCTGGGTGTTGTTCGCATTGCGACAGCCAGAGTTCCCGGTTTTCTCCTGATTGTTTTCCCACCAAATGCTAACATCTACAACTACAGTATATCAACGTCTTAACAGACGCCATTAATGAAGAACTCACATGTTACAATACATGGGCAGTGATGGATTTTACTTCAGGTAAAAAAAAAACATTAATGGAAAATGTATTTTCAAACGTAAGAATTTAGGAGCCATAAAATATAAATTAAAGAAAGAGGATTCGATCAGATTCCTCGAGAAAAGATTACGATTTTTCTACAAACCAGTATTAAGATACGACACATTACGTATATTTCTCTCATTATCGGATATTAATGATTACATTATAAGATTCATTCACGCCAAAGCAACATACTTGAATGGAGAGTAAGATAAAAGAGATATAGCAATATACCAGAAAGAATAACTGAAGAAAACAGTAAATTATTAAAATTACGTAAAAGTCTGAATGGATAACCAGAAATTGGACGCTGTTAATTTGTAAAATTATGCGATACTATATTAAGTAAATGTGGGATGATAGCTTGTGGCTTTATATTATTGCTTACGGAATACACAGAAAGTATTGTAATGCTGCGGGGGAAAAAAGCGGATGTTCGACATAAAACTCTTATCGCAGGGCCCCGATAATAATAAACTGTAGACATCTTGTCCCTGTGTATAATAAATTACTATCTCTAAAACGTCGTGTAGTCAAAATCCATGTTTTGTGGGTTCTTGATGCCGAAAAGTCGACTGCCGGCAAAACGTCTGCCCGCCCGTCCGTCAACTAGTGGTCAACTCTAGCGCCGTTTAGCCGATATTCTCAAGAATTGAAATTTCCCTATCGATCTGGTTGATTTCGCGGCTGGAATATAAAGCCGATATATTAATTTTGGTACATTACACGAAGCCCCTAGTACATTTTTAAAAGTTTCAAAAAATGACACCAAATTCTTTGATTAAATTTTGTTGCCAGGTAGTGTAATGAACGCTGTCTCATTTCCTGATTTTCCTAAAATTGCAAAAATTGAAAAAAATTCATTGCTCCTTCTTCAATAATATTGAAGATGGAGATTTTTTCCTTAATTGAATATGTTCTTTATAGACAAATCTTTAAATATGTGCATTTTCAATTTTGCAAAAATGTGGGTAATTATCGTGTAATTTAGCCAAAAATATAGGTAATTAAACAAATTAACATTTTTTTCTCGACTACTCATACTACTAGTTTAATTCTGTATTGTATAAACATTTTTACCACGAGACAGGAAATTTTTAAATGGCGAATTCTTTGTTTGTTTCGTTTTCAGTTATGTTTAGTATTAAATCATTCAGCTATTTGTGTATACAGCAATCATGTGAAATAAATTAACAAGTCTCTATAAGTTAACTGTTCCCACTTACAAATGGACGGCTTTCTTAAGAGTGTACTGTGGTCACGTGATTCGTGACGCAAACTGATGCTGCGCAGAACGAGCAAAAATCGGTTTGCTTGAGTAGTCCACATATCTCTTTCCACCAGGGAATATTTCCACACTATCGTTACCGAGAAATCGAACATCGAACTTGCACTTTTCAGCACTCGTAAAAGTAAGTTTGTGCACGCTATAGCGTTAGCACTATCGATCTTCTTCGCACTAAAATGTTGAGAAACTTGAACTGCGCATGAATCGATAGTGCTTTAGCGTTCGAGGTAGCACAAACTCCCTTGCACCTTTATCATAATAGCGAATACCCGACAGTGTTCCTAGGTCAATTTTATCGTTTGAGTTCGGTACAATTATTTTTTCGAAGAGTAATACATATTGAGGCGTTGGCGTCTATCATCTGATATCCAAGCTTATATGATTCTTTGGGCTAAGGAAGCAACGGAAATGCTGTGTGAATAAAACACAGAAACAAAAGGCCTTCTCTTTTTACAAAGGTTATTTTAACTGGGAATCATTTATTCATTAGTGCCTGGAGATTGAGTGCGACCTAAAATTGCACCATTGAAAATGGAACAGAGGCCGACAAATTTACTAATGACCTTTTTTATGCTACACAAATTGAATAAAGTATTTACTGGTCGAGTTATTAATTTGTATGCTCGTTAACGACCATATGCTTCTGGAACTGCTTTTCAGCGTATTGGTTTCGGGTTGGCCTTAGAAGGTCACCACGATATCATGACTGTTTCTTTTGCTTTACGGGCCATCACCTCTTACTCCTTTGTTCTTCCTCTTTCTTTCGCATTCAAATAATTATATCAGCTATAAAGCGTATTCAGAATATTCCAGTAATTACCTAATTACTATTTTTAAGGTTAATTTTTTTCCGAGAAAACATTTCAAACAACAAGTTACGATGTACAACTTGGGGAAATTATCTTAACGTAATCGCCCTGTGACAATAATAATTTGGTCATAATTAAATTATTATATTAATGATAGATGTATTATGTACGTTATACATTTTATATTCGAGAATGCATGAACAAATAATTTAATCATCCTCCTGCATTTTGTCTTTGAATTGCTTGTCTGGTACTGTATTTTTATTTGCGGCCATCATTCGAAAAACAGGAGCCATTTAAGGTTAATTATTATTGCTGGGTACTATTAAGGAAATGTTACGTTCTCGGCTCTCTTTTATCAACGAGTATTATTTACATCATTATGCAAGACTCGTCTCACGTAGGTCTTTTTTTCATCTATTTTTAAAGCTATTCTTTCAGACAATTGAACAAATAAGTCATATGTTTAAGAATGAAAATATACACAATTTGATGTCCTTAAGGGATGTAATTTAAAATTAAAAAGCTAAGAAGTAAAACAGTGTGTTCATAAAGTCTCTTCTAGGTACCTTTTTCAGTGTTCTTCTTTTTATACGGAAACGCCGGCTTTTTCGTTAGAATCTGTCATATCCCTCCGTTTTCGTTAATGTCACTGCCCAGAGCAGCTGCGGACACTCCAGTCGCCACGCGGACCACGCACGATACAACAAGGGCAGTTGTGGGAAGAGTATTTCAAGGAGGGACGTCAATTTTATCTCCAACTGTTTTCTTAGTCTTCCAAGCAAATATAAATTTGCCATGCTTTCAAAGTGCTAATTACAGGATAATGTACGTGAGAGAAGTATTTTTTCTAATCAACAGGGGATTTCTCCCTTTCTTTCCCTTTTTTTCTTAATATTTAACACGATATCCTTCAACATTACCTCGACAACACAGAGCCCGCACTTTTCAACGAGCATGCAGAGTGCAAGAGGGAGAAGGAAAGAGTGAGGGATGAGGAGACATGGCCCTAATGATGCTTTTTCTGGGCTACGATAGCGTGAACCCAGGTCGAAGGGAATGTCTGGTCAAGAACTAAGACGCCTTCTCTCTGATTCTGATTGCAACGGTGCCATTGTCAAAGAAAAAAATTCGAGTGGTAAAGCAGCCACTGGGGTCACACATTTGAAACGCGTTCAACACTTATTTTTTGAGAGAGGTCTCCAATTATTTGAAATTATGAAGTGTGAGTTACAAGAATGATTAGTGGAGGGAGGAATTTTTAGGACATACATTACCAAATTATACAAAAAGGATGTTCTATTTATCTGTCATTTTTTGTAAGTGTAGTACCAATAATATAATGACTTGTTTTTCTATCAGATCAATGATGACTTCCGAATTTGTAAGTTATGATGGCTATGTAAATGTGGCTATTTTACGATAGTGCATTTATCTTCACTACAATAATTTGTTCCTTATAAGTACACCGTTATATCAAAAAATATTTTATATTAACTATAGATTTTATAGTTATTTATGATATTTACTTTCGCTGCATTAGAAACATTGTACAACTTTCACATCCTCTTTATTTCCGCATTGCAACTTCAATCTTTCTTAAATGCAACCGAGAGTTATGTATGCAACTTTTGAGAACAAAAGATCCTGTTCATATTCTAGAAGTCCCTAGGAAAAACCAGACGCTTAAGTTTACTCCTAAAGTATCGAAAACTAGCAATGCTACTGGGCAAAAGAGAGAGACTTCGGTGAGATTTTCAAATTCATGAACGGAACCTAATCCAATGACACACAGGACGCAGGTTCTTATTTGCTTCACCTCCCTCATGATAAGGGGCGTAAGCAACCAAAAACAGACTCAACACTCACCAGATGCCAGCTAACCTTTTTTCTCGACATTTCTGTAAGGTTCTCTCTCACAACAGGGAGAACTCCACAAAGTAATCTCTGATCTAACCTTTACGATCCGACATCCGTGTATAAGTAGTCTCGACCAGGCCACGTACAATGCAAAACGAATCTTGCTCTTGTTCACAGCCTTATTTTTAGACGCCGGACTCCGCATAAAGGCGGGCGAACTCGCGCAGGCAGGGAACAATGCTGCGATTTACACGTCCCCTCCTCCCATTGCGGTGCTTGGGAGCCAATTTTAGGCTCCTTTATGTCGGAAGCTTGTAATTCTGATTTTACACTGTCACATGAACAAGCGCGACTGCAAGATATTTTTAAATACTCTGACACGTATGGGAATGGGACCTTAAAATATGCGCCACCACGTTGGATGTCGAAGCGACCCTTTGTGCACTACGAAGTGCATCTGCGGGGTTCCGACCCTAAGGTGTAGATAAAAATAAAACTCATTATCTTGATACAGCAGATTTTGCATTATTTGTCCAAAAATCAATACCACAAATGAGACATTGTTCATACCGTGGGATCAATGTGTATCTTAGGTACCAGTGATGGAAGCCACCAGCAACTCTGCGTTGCTGTGACAAGGGTAATGAAGGTCGGATAGGAATTTATTGAGGTGGAAGAAAAGATGGAAACCGATGGGGGGAGAGACAAAATCCGTTCAAACATTTCCCAACGGCACACCTGTAGGAGATTTGATGTGGCCCAAGTGGGATATGACCGACCGTATGACCACCCACTTCAAGAAAGTCCATTCCAGTCATTATGAGTATCACAGTGATGCTGTGTTACAAGGGGCTGTCAAACACTAGTACCTATTTCACCCGGCAAACTTGTATGACGTAGGGATGCATCAACTTTAAGTTGACAAAATAATTCATTTCATTACTGAATTCTCTTTCAATACAGATTTTGAAATAAGTTAATCGACAAGTTTTGGAAAATTTGAGTATCTCTGCTTATTTAAAATTACGTGAAACGCAACTTTTAAATTTGTTGATAATTTTTCTCTCTCAAAAAAGCACCAAAGTTCTTCATTATTTTTCTCTTCGTATGTATTACTCCATGTGTATTTCCTCTCGTATGTCGGTTGGAAAAAAACTGGGACTATTTTTATTTCCAGAGAACTTTGTGATATTCGATGTTTGCAAAATGTTTATATTTAGAAATTATAAAATTGAATATGATCGAATTTTTGTTTAAAACATAATCCATTCTAAAATAAATGAGTACTTTTAAGAAGTTCCTGCACAGTTTTTTGAAAATAAAACAATAGCTTTTGCAAAAGTTGTTGAAAATTTATGCAATTTATAAATAAATTATTTAATCTCAATTTAATCATCAAATATGGGTGTTGTTATCGTTGGCATTTCTATTGTTGGCAATGACAACGTTTATAATTATTTCATTTAATCATCAAAGTCACCTCAAAGGCCGCTCAAACTTTTTTCTGCAATATTTTTCCACAGATAGAACAAGGCACCCGTAAAAGAATGGCAAAGATCTCATTTTCGTGGAACTCTCCGCATTTTCGATAAATGTAACATTTTAACACTTAAAAATTATGAAATTGTAGATAGACATTTTTGCCTTCAACAAAATATGTTCTTAAAAATTATCTTACGAAAAAGGGCATGTACAATTTTTTTGGAAAGGGCTGGTAGTTTTCGCGTAATTTCTCTTGAAATAAAAGAACTATGCAGGTTACACACTAGCTACGTGCCACAAGAAATGTTCTCGGAGAACAGAGAGAGATTAAATGTACGTAAAAAATAATTAATGTCATTTTAATTATAATTTACTTACTGAAAATACCATTATTAATTCGATTTTTATACAATTCTACAAATTCTATTTTCAATGGATTTGCTTTTTTTGCTTTCAAGCAATCCGCAAACCTTAATTGAAATTGACCGAATAACATTTTCTTTCTTAAAAATACGATTTAAAAGCAATATGAAAAAATTGAAAATATTTCGTTAATTAGTAGACAATATTTCTGAAGAATTACTTAATATAACATTTCTCATGGCGTTGGCATTCGATGCTGCGATATGGCAGTCTGAGACGTTATTCCGAAATATTCATTATTGGACGGCAAATGGGTGAGAGAGAGACAAGATAACGATTTTTTAAATGACTATTGTTACAATATATCTACTTCCAAAAAAGAGTCCATTCAACTATATTACATCGGGAAGAATATTTAGGCTGTTGTATACAAATATGCATAAGATGGTCATTACTTAATGAAACCGTAGCATTCATAAGGCAATATATTTGATGGCCTTTAGATCTGGATGTTTAATTTATATGTGAAATTATCCTTGTTTGTCTGTATAATATCCAATAAATAAAACTATTGAGAACTATTCATTCTTGTTTCTTTTGTACTAGTAAGAAAGGGTACTGTACCTGACTTTCAAAATAATTGCAAATATGCAACAAAGGCGCTTTATTTGAATTTGATTGATTTTTTTATGTGATATGTGATATGTGAATTGTGGGCAGAAACTGCAATATTACAGTATTACGTAACTATTTCCAATAATGCTAGGAATTATATGGTGATGTAGCTGCTTTACTTCTTATTATTGCAGAACTAAAAACTTATTTCCTGGATGCACCTCGTATCGTTTAATGAAGGGCACTTTTGAGAATGACACTGTATCACTCTGTCACCTCCAATCCTTGCAACACCTTTCTAACTTCCTGCTATCATAGTTTGTTCGAGTGGTTGTATGAGCATTGTATTTGAGCGCGTCGCGCCGGGACAGCATTTTCTAATAAGAATGTGGGGCCATGTTGCGAGTAGCGCAAGCCTCTTTTTGTGAATTATCGTTGTTGAAATAATTGCATTTTTGATTTCAAACTGATATAATGGAACGTACATCAAATTCAGTTAAGTTGAAATTATATTCAATCAAAATACTTTTTTTCATGTTAGAGTTAAACAATTATCTCAAAACCTCAAAACTGTTAATATTCCATCGGAAATAAAATCAAATACCATCTCTCACTTCCTAAATCGTATCTAATCAAAATGACATTGAACTTTCAGTTTCTGAACAACTATTATACTGTTCTACTTTATACTAAATTTTTACTTGAGAATAAAACAATAGTATCGAATAATATGGGTGACTGACCACTTCAAAAATACCTTATTGGCAATGCGTCACGCGAGCCTTCATCTCTGTAGAGAAAGCGCATCGGTATAGCCATCTATTTGCATCATCAATTGTAATGTATTCCCTCTCTGTGAATTTATACCTTGCGTTCGCTTGAAACTTGATTGATTCCTGAAAGAGCTACAACATGTTGGTTAATACGGTACCTCTATTGATTAAAACTGCATTATTCGAGTCTCAGAGAACTTTTGGATAAAGGATAGCGACATTACCGCCTTATGAAACATTAAACTGAAATGTCAAAGGAGCGGCCCTTTACTGAGGCCAATATTACAGAGACGCACGCACATCAGTGTAGTAGACTCTTATGTCCAGGAGGGGAGGTATTTTTTATTAAAAAGGACATCATTATATCGTAGAAATAATAGAGTACGTGGAAAATTATAATTCACTAAAAATTACTGTATGAGAAATGTCTACCAAGTGTTAAATTGAAAATTGCAGCCAATTATTTAACTACGATTTTAATAGATAAAAAGGTTAACTTTTTATTTTTCACCTGATGTTTCATAAAAGTATGTCACACATTTTTAATAATAATAATAATAATAGCAATAATAACAACAACAATAATAATAATAATAATAATAATAATAATAATAATAATAATAATAATAATAATAATAATAATGTGCTTGCAATGGCCGATCCGGATAGCCGAGATCGCTAAAGCCGTAGCATTCTCGGACGGAAGGACCACGGCCGCCTCGGGCATGGGTGTGTTTGGGTATGTCTGTGTGTGTGAGTCGTCCATTCATCCTTCATTATCCTCATCATCATTCTATCGTCAATCCCCCCAGGACCAGACACCCTAGGGGATAAAAACTGTATTCGGCATAATGCTGGTCCTCCCAAAGAGGAGTCATATACACTTGCCCTGGGATAAGTATTACTGAGCCTCGGTAAATGCAGGCGTATGTTCGCGTGGTTCTAGAAGGCAAAAATGATTGCATGCATCATGTCGCCTATTCTCGACACATAGACACTATGTTTCACGTTGGGAAGGAGTAAGGAACCACAGATAAATTGAAACCTCATGGCACAATGCAATAGTCGGGATGGAAAAGTATGTAGTCAACCATCAAGATGACCCTCTAATGAGTTAGATCATTAAATCTCACCAAAGAACAGAAAACAGATACATTGTAAGTATAGCAGGAAGTATTTCGAAGAAAACTATGCAAGGCTTGCAAAAAAACACAGACAGAAAACTTCTGATGCTACTTAATATGAAATGTGAGGCAACAAATTTTTAAAAAAATTGTGAAGATACGAACCGCACTATGGACAACATCTAAAAAGAATGAACAAGGTACAGATCAATAAAGATCAATCATTTATGTAGCTTAAAAAGAGAAGAATGAGCCAGAATCGAAAGCAATTGTAATAGCTGTCCAAGATCAGGCATTGACGTCACACCATTATGATAAAGCAATTCTCGAAATTTCCCAAGGTAATAAATGCCGCTTCTCCCAGGAACCAGTAGAAGTCGTTCATCATATTGTCTCAAACTTGTTCAATTCAATCAAAGACCGAATACTTAGAATGACACGAATAGTGCTGATAAATAGTGCCATTGCTACCTCCGCCTGCATATCAGTGACGTTCTCGAAGTTCCTAACCCATGCTCCACGAACTGTACGAAGACTGACCGAAATCGGTGACACTTGTTAGACTGTGTACAATATTGTACGACCAACTTTTTCAAACTGATCGCACTGTAGCGGCAAACAAACCAAATTTTGCTGTCCGAGATTTGAAGAAAAAGCAAGTCTACTTGTAGATATTTCTGATCTGTGTGATTAAAACGTTGTAGGAGGCAGAGACACGTCTTAAATACAAGAGTTTGGAAATCGAGATCAGCAGAATGTGGGACGTAAAAGCAGAAGTCGTCCCGATAGTTATCGGTGCTCTGGAATTTGTTCCGCGAAATTTGCGTAAGAACTTGGCTTAAGTCCCAAGTCATTCAAAAGACTAGGAAGTACAAGACATTGCTTAATAAGGAAAAGCCAAGACGAAGAAGCCAATCAGAAGAAGAATAAGAAGAAAAAGAAATCAAGCATTATTACTACTTTATTGTAATAAATGATTATATAATTTTATTTTCATTATCCTATAAAAAATGTAAATGTACTATTTGTGGTTAATACACAAAAGTAAGCTGTCAAAAATAGAGATCTCTACCAGGGACACATCTTAAATGTGCTCATTTTGACACATTTTGTACTGATTGTGTTTGTTGGAACTTGGTTTTAGCTGCACGTAGTATTAACTGCTTTGAGGAATGGAGATAATTCTTTAACTGTATCTCAGACGAAAATTATGTGTCGTTTTCACTTTTCTTTTCAGTTAAGAAATGAATCGGCTTCTATTTATGGTGAGTTGAAATTTGTGATTGAAATAAAAAATTAGGTACTTATAGTATTGATTAAACGTAGTTAATATTTGATAATAAAGCTTTGAGACTTACGAAACAAATTGAATAGATTTGTTGGAAGATACTGACTCCACACTGTTGCAATCGGAGATAGAAACGGCTGAATGTAAAATGAAGAGGTATTTAGTGATCGCCTACAAGCCCCGAAGCGCCCGGTACGCATTAGTTAGAAGCTAACTCTGATAGGTCTCACTGTCAGAGACTTTCTACGCAGAACAAAATGACCCCACCGGGAATCGATTCCTGGCCCCGCAAACGTGACCGCCCCACCAGCCTTGCCTCTGAGTTCTTCCACAGTCATAGACAGGCATATGGATGAAAACTCAGAAAAGACGGCTAATGTTTATGGTGGGAGCCCAACATACTGATCCTCTTAGTCGATGATTTACGCTTCCGTCCTTTTCCAATCCGCACTCCTTTGTTAATCGAAAACACGTGACGTAACGTTGTCGTGCCGCTCACTCACTCTCTTTCATGAGATTTATTGATTGTGGGGGTGTTAACAACTATGTATGGTAGTTCCATAAGTGTAGTATGCATACATATCTATGTACATACACATATCTTGGGAAGTAGCGTTTGTTTCCCTGGACTCAGAAGTTTCTTTGCGGCGTTTAGCGAGGTATGTCGTTTAGGGGGTTACCACCCAGCCGTGACAAGTTGTAAACTCCCAACTGATTCCCCGAGTGCTAGCGTCTTGTAAGAAGTGCATGTAACTTAGGGCGTGTATGTGTGTGTGTGTGTATGTGTGTGTTTTAGTGCTGAGGAGAGGAAAAGGATGAGGAAGGAAACAACGCGCGTGGTCTCATTAGTTAGAGTAGTTCTCTAATAATATATACTGATATAATAAATACTGATCAAAGCATCCGGCCGCTAGAATTCTTGTCCAGACAGTGGCTGAATTTGACGCAGCTATGTAGCTAACGTATTCTCTTTCTGCATACCACCGGGGGGCGTTAGAGGTGCAGATGAGGCGAGCGATACAAGAGGGAGGGGTAATGCCAAGTTTAGAATTATTTAGATGGGACGTAGGGTTGAATGCTCTTTGTAATTCGACTACAATTGTAATGAACCTAAGAGTCAAAATATACTAATTCAAGCTGTGGAAAACTAGTCGCCCTGGCGTCTCCGTTTCCTGGAAACAAGAAATTAACAAGCAGTTTCATATATCTTCTTGTGACTCTTGCCACATAATCATGTTACAAATGCTCTTGAGTTTCTTGACTCTTATTACTACCTTCCGCAAGGAAACTGATCTGTTTATACGAGTTGTCATTAATTCTCAGACAGCAAACAAAATAAAAGTGCGTATTCCTGACAGGGATTTCCAATGATTGTGAATTGAGTAATTATGAATTTGTATTTTTCAATATTTATAAGTATTTTATTGACCAATTCATTAACAAACAAAATACTTCTTGGATTTTTCTACTGACGACTACGACTACGTTTTGGCCTAATGTTAAGACCTTCAGGTACAAAAATTCTGAAAAATATATGCTACGTTGTGATAATTGCAGTTTTGTGAATATTGTAATCTTAGTTGTTGATTGAAGTCATTAATAACTGAAATGTCGTAGTCATCATTGTCATAGCCAAGAGACTGTATTTTGTGTGTGATTAAAAATTGATCAGTAATATACTTTTTTCAACTTTACGACAAAAGATGATAAGAACTATATATATATTTAATCATTGTAATTATTTCTGAACCTATTCTCATTCATTCGTACTATTTAAGTGGTTTACGAAGATGTTAGATCACAATACATCACTTCCCTCGCAATAGAGGTATCGATTTCAAACTTCACCATAATCTTCATTTCGAGGTGACAGATTTGTATCCTTAAATGCTACAAATTATTTCAGTTTTTACACATACATTACCATACGTTACACATATTACTTTTATCATATAGCTTTTATATTCGGAATACAAAAGCTATATCAGTCTCTTAAATTTATGAAACACACGTTCTGTAAATATCAATGTATTACATACAAGTTAAAGGTGTTCTAAGGCATTAAGGGATCAGTTGTTTGTAAAAATTGTCCTCTCAATGGGACCCTGCCATCTTTTTATGACACCGGTATTAGATAGATTAAACGGATAAAGGAAACAAGCGAGATTTAAAGTTGGGATCCTCCTGGGCCGCCAAGTGCTTCATTTCTTTACATCGGGCTGAGGGAGGCCAGCGGGAGTAGTAAATGCAGGAGCGGAGCGACGGCGTGGCGCCCGGAACGCGAAGGAGAGCGGAAGCGAGGCCGGGAGCCTTTCGCTTCGCCCACACGCTCTCTATCGACGAATCGATCTGGGCGGTAACTCGTGCCTATCGATCGCAGAATTACACGCCGGTGCGGCGCTGGCAGGAGACGGATCGGCGGAGACGGCGCTTTGTGGGGCGGGAGCAGGTTGCATTGGCTACGGGGGCGAGGCAGCAGCGGTGAGGGTGACGCAGAAATAGGGAGGGCGCACAGGAAGGGGTAGAGGCGGGTCTGCAGAAATGACACGGTCGGCAATGTAGAGGATGACGGAAGAGACTACAGAGATGCAGTCGAAATAATACTACAATGCGCAAATAAAGAACTAAAACTACTGCTCAGAGAGGTGCCTCCAGTTCGGAGTCAAGGAGTTGCCCTGTGGCCTGACAATGTACTTGTGCGCCCTAGATTGACATGTAAGTGTAGATTACGACGTGAATACCATTACATGATACTGCAGGTGCATCTTTTTAGTTGGACAGCTCTGCTGGGTACCATTCACATCTGAAAAACGTCTTGGATATGATGTGAATCAGAGAGGAAACAACTTACTCAAGACTACAGGAAAGCGATTCAAAAACATTTTTCGGAACTTCAGTACTCTGTGGAGTTGTAAGAGATAGCAATTGATAGATTGCTGGCTGGCATAGGTGACAATGCTTCGCGTGTACACTAGGCAAAAACTGGTTAAAATGCTTGTTAGTAGGACAAGATGATTGTCATGATGGCAAAAGGAGAATCGCTGCATATTCCATCTGCCCACGGACTAAGATGTTATGACCTCAAATGTAATCTTGACGAGTCAGGTATTTTTACCTCCAGAGGAAGGGCTTTTATGAAAAGAATGGGAGGTCAAGTGGCTTGGCAGGTCTTTCTGACGAAGGAAATCAGTTTCGATAATTATCTCGATTTTTTAGTCAACGAAAACTTAAAATGTATCTTTCACTTTTTGGAGACATTTCATTGAAACTTATTGGCGTCTTTTAAAATGTACTGAGTCACGTAGCACAATCTTTACTTTCCCGTATACAGACGTATATACGGAGTAATATTCGTAGTATAGGGAAAGTTATGTAATACTGCACAAAAAACATCGGATTTTCCGTAGAAAAACTTTATTGCCGGGTCCTGACAACAAAACAGTGGATAAATAAATGTGGATAATTGCTAAATTAGTGGAAAATACTCTAACACGTGGTGTACCCCTGTTTTGTGAGTCCTTGAAACCGAAAATCCAACTGACGCCAATAAGTCTGTCCGTATGTCTGCCCATCATCTGTGAACACAACTAGCGACGGCTAGCATCGGTACGATTTCTTCCAAATTGGATATTCCCCAGAAGATTTGGCTTCACTCCAGGTGCCGCGATTTTCAAAAACGTTCTTTAAATTTCAGTGGTACTTTACATGAATTTACATGAAGATATACTTATAAGATTGATTCCGAATTCAAATTCAGAGTACTCTGGAAAACTACCAAATACATGAAGAGACCGATGCAACCTATACCTCCCATCTGAAAAACTGACAGTACACGGGCTAAAAGCGTGAAAGAGAAAATGGAATTCTTCTCTTCCCATTTCTCAAACGTCTTTCAACCATTTCCCGCAAAAAATATCTGCAACATAAGAGGAAAATATTTACAACTTCTTAGATTCACCATTGCAACTAGATCTCCAAATTAAACACCTAAGTGCTCGAGATGTTGAAGCAGTAATCAAGATCTTACCAACTAAAATAGCTACCGTATACGATATGATTTCAACAACAATTCTACGCCATCTACCAAGAAAATTGATAGCCGTAATTTCTTTCATATTCAATGCCATCCTAAGTGTAGGTCACTTCTCCAAAAAATGGAAAACAGCTTAAATAATACTAATTCCTAAACCCGGCAAACCAATACGTGAAGTTGTGTCATACAGACCTACTAGTCTACTGCCGACATTATCTTAAGAAAAACTGCTACTGTCATGTTTGAATCCACTTCTTCAAGAAAAGGAAATAAAACATCATTATCAGTTTGGGTTCAGACAACGACATTCGACTTTAGAACAAATTCAATGACTAGTAAACGAAATTAGAGAATCGCTAGAAAATAAATAATATTTCTCTGTTGTATTTCTCGGCGTAAGCCACGCTTTCAATAATGTCTGGCACCCAGGTTTGTTGCAAAAATTCAAGAAAAATCTATACAAATCGATGGAAATGAGCGTATTAATGCCGTGAAATATATTTAAAAAATACACTTGCGCAATTTTTGAAAATGAAACGAAATACGGGAAAATTACTTGCATGTTTTCTTATAGGGTGGATTTAGCGCTATCCGTTAAAATAGTTTTAAAATACATTTCGAGTGGTATTTGTGAAAATGACGTTTGAACGTCTCTTAAAATGATGTATTTTGAGCTGGACATAATTTGGAGAACTTGTGTCAACAAATTCAATAATATTTCAAATTGTCGTTCATGTAAATATTAACGACGTGAGAGATGCCCAAAAACGAAAATTGTGTATTTTGTAAAGAAACAAAAGAATGGAGCAAAACGGCGTGCATGTCATCTTACACAGGACTTTTAGCACTATCCCCTCGGAAAGTTTAAAGAACAAAATTGGAGCTTGTTTGAAAAATACTTGATTTTGCTATTTTTTAATATTGCACATATTTCACTCCATTTTGCGCCAAAACTTTAAAAAATGTGCAAGATCTTAATGAATAAGCAAATTAAGGAGAACTCTTTATCTTTAATTTTGTTGAAAAAGCTGTCGAAAAATGAACCTTTGCAACATTTTTGTAGAGATTAGAGGTACCCCGACGTGAACTCTCGCCTGACTACCACCCTTTTGACTTTATGTTGACAATGTAGTTGTTTGCAGAATGAAAGGTTCTGTTTACTGAACGAAATGGCAGAGAAGGACATTCAACGACAAACCATGTGTGGTCATTGTTGCCAGTTCCTTTAAAGGGCAAACGCC
>BOPP01000019.1:3539211-3582423 GCA_017312745.1 Gryllus bimaculatus | reverse complement strand
CGCTCGTGGCCCACTCGGTTCGCTACTACACCCGGCGCTCGATGGCCCTCGGTTTGCTACTACACCGGGCGCTCGCTGGCCCTCGGTTTGCTACTACAACCCGGCGCTCGTGGCCCTCGGTTTGCTTACTACACCCGGCGCTCGTGGCCCTCGGTTTGCTACTGACCCCCAACCGTCACTCCGGTCGCGCACCTGCCCCCGCGTTTGACCGTTTGTGGCAGCGGGCGGCGGACGGCGTCAACTGCGCTGATCGAATCAGCGGTTTTTCTCTCTTCTTATAATTAATAACAGTTTGCTAATTATATGTAGAAACGTTCTTCGTTTCAATATTTCAATGCCATCCTAAGTGTAGGTTCACTTCTCCAAAAAATGGAAAACAGCATAAATAATACTAATTCCTAAACCCGGCAAACTTATACTGTGAGTTGTGTCATACAGACGCTACTTAGTCTACTGCCGACATTATCTTAAGAAAAACTGCTACTGTCATGTTGAATCCACTTCTTCAAGAAAAGGAAATAAAAACATCATTACTTCAGTTTGGTCAGACAACGAACATTCGACTTCAGGAACAAATTCAATGACTAGTAAACAAATTAGAGATCGCTAGAAAATTAAATAAATTTCTTGTTGTATTTCTCGGCGAAGCCACGCTTTCAATAATGTCCTGGGCACCCAGGTTTGTCTGCAAAAAATTCAAGAAAATCTATACAAATCGAATGGAAATGAGCGTATTAATGCCGTGAAAATATTAAAACTACGCTTGCGCAATTTTTGAAAATTGAAACGAATAATACGGGAAAATACTTGTTTATGTTTTCTTATAGGGTGGGACTTTAGCGCGATCCGTTAAAATAGTTTTTAAAATACATTTCGGAGTGGCATTTTGTGAAAATTGACGTTTGAACGTCTCTTTAAAATGATGTATTTTGAGCTTGAATAATTTGGAGAACTGTGTGTCAACAAATTCAATATATTTTCAAATTGTCGTTTCATGTAAATATTAACGACGTGAGAGATGCCCAAAAACGGAAAATTGTGTATTTTGTAAAGAAAACAAAAGAATGGAGCAAAACGGCGTAGGCATGTCATCTTACACAGGACTTTTAGCCACTTATCCCCCGGAAAGTTTAAAGAACAAAATTGGAGCTGTTTGAAAAATACTTGATTGTTGCGTATTTTTTAATATTGCACATATTTCACTCCATTTGCGCCAAGACTTTAAAAAATGTGCAAGATCTTAATGAATAAGCAAATTAAGGAGAACTCTTATCCTTTAATTTTGTTGAAAAGCTGTCGAAAAAATGAACTTGCAACATTTTTGTAGAGATTAGAGTACCCCGACGTGCAACTTCTCGGCCTGACTACCACCCTTTTGACATTTATGTTGACATGTAGTTGTTTGCCAGATGAAAGGTTCTGTTTACTGAACGAATGGCAGAGAGGGACATTCAACGACCAAACCATGTGTTGGTCATTGTTGCCAGTTCCTTTAAAAGGGCAAACGCTCACTATGCGTGTGAGCCGTAGCTTCGCGGCCGGATCAGTATTTTCTAGGCTGTCCGCTTGGACGCCGCTCCATGGCGAAAGGTGCCACATTTCGGTCGCCATTCTGCGATCTCCCTCAGGGCGTAATGTCGCGGAGAGGTTGCTGCGCACGAGCAACTAGGGTATGTGATAAAATTCGTTTGGACTCTTGAAATGGAAGCTCCTAAAGACTACATTTCAGCCAATGGAGATAGCGCTAACGCTGCCAAACCAAGCGGTACGGGGCAGGTCTACGACCTCATGCTGATATCACCCAAAAACTAGAGGACAATCCCAACAAAAATTAGCCACTCTGCCCATATTATTACGCGGTGTCACAGATAAGATTGGCAAGCTTCTGAAAGCCGCTTTGATATAAAGACGGCCAAAAAAAGCCCAGCAAACTCGGGGCAAAGCTTGTACGCGTAAAAGATCGGTCCCTCCCCTTATGTCATCGGGGGTAACGAGATCCCATGCAGCTGCGGCCATAGTTATATTGATGAGACGGAACGTAACGTAGAGGAAACGGGCCTCCGGGAACATATTCGTAATTATTAAATACAATAATTCGAATTAAATTGCGTCAGTAGCCTGCATGCATGGAAAACTGGCCACGCTATTTTATTTTGATGACACACGCCTCTTAGCCAGAGAGACCGCTGGGTGGCCACGCGGAGGTAAAAGAGGCGGTTGGGAAATCATCAAAAAAACACCCCCTATAAACTTAAATGCTGACCAAGGGCATTTACGTCTACACGATGCCTGGGAAAACACCTTTTTTTACCTGGACGTCCGATCTTGAACGGACGCGGTCCTAGCTGTTCCGCAACGTCCGATTACGGACGGAGCGCCTCCTCTCAGCATGCGGGGAGCCGGCCCTGATTGGCCGGTGCACTCTCTCGGCATTGGCCGACCACCCGGCCAACCGGCACTCGGGTAGAGGAGAAACTAAACCCCATTTAAACTCGTGCGCAGCACATCTCCGCGCATTACGCCCTGAAGAAGGTCGCAGAATGGCGACCGAAACGTCGGCACCTTCGCCATGGACGCGGCGTCACCCGGACAGCCTAGTAAATAATGCCCATTATGAGGCAGTCGTAAAATAGTATGGCAGTCGTAAAAAAGGCGTCTGCTTTCATGAAAAAATGACATTTATTTGCTTTCCGTAAAATTACTTACAAAATGTTAATTTATACTTAAGGCAGTCGAAAGAAACTTATTTTTGAAGTATGTTCTTTTTAAATAGATGCCATTTAAAAATAATTCGCATTATTTATCACTTACATAGTTCGAACAAATTCAACCAGTGTCTGTGATGCATATCTGCAATTATTTCGATAGTCAGGAACAATACCCTTTCTTAGTACTACAAAAGTAACAGGCATGAATAGTTCTCAATAGTTATAGTTGTTGCACATGAAGCTGACAATCAAGGATACTTTGACATAAATTGAACATCCAGAACTAAATGTTATCCAAAATACCGCGTTATGAATGCATAAAAACTACGGTATCATTACGTAATGTCCATCGTATTCATATCTGTGAATATATTCTGCCCGACTTAAATATAGTTAAATGGACCCTTTTTTAACGTAGCGACATAGTAATATTAAGGTTAAAAAATATAATACTAAGTAATCCCTCATATGTAAATATTATTAACTAAATAACGATAATAAAATTATCGTACTCAATATTTTCAACTTTTCTTTTATATTACTTTTAAATTGTGTAAAAATAATTTTAAAAAATTGCCTGTATTTCACACAAAAAACACAAAAACTATTCAAACTTTCCGAAAATTGTACATGATCTCATTTCAAAATCAGTCTTTGAGGAAGAGATTTCATTTAAAAATTCAGAAAAAAAACTCGATCTTCAATATTCAAGTTGTGAAAAGACGCACCCAATTTTGTTTGCAAATTAAAAAAATCGGAAACTTCAATGAAAATCAGATCTACACCATTTTCTTAAGCGTGTCTTATACTATCCGACCGCAAAAATCAATAAAAAATATGGACACTTTTTTGAAAATTTCGAAAATATTCCCGATTAAGGGGTAATTTTTGGGTGTATTTCGCGTAAAGTATTCCCAAAAATTACAATATCGGGTTCTAATTCAAGATACCGCGACATCAGTCAGATCGATTGGGGAATATCAATTTCGGAAAAATCGGCTGAACGGTTTAGCCTGCAAGCGTTGACCAAAAACGGACGCATAGACAGATGGTGTGGCGTCAGTCGATTTTTCTGTATCAAGTACCCTTAAAACATGAATTCTGACTGCACAATGTGTAAGATGAAGTAATTTAGTACAGATGAACAAGATTTATTCACTTTTTCTTGATCAGAGCTCGGCAATAAGAAGTTTTGTGTCGAAATTTACGATTTTCCGGCACATGATTACTATACTTTCTCGTCTTACGTAAGTAATGGTGAGAAAGTAAACTACAGTGAGATACAGTATAGCACAGACTTTCTTGTACTAGTTAGTTTTATAAATCTTTGGACTGAGCAAGCTACTCAGTCTTATTCAATTCTCTCGACAGCTGACATCTATCGCCACCCAAAGTACAAAAAGTTTTTTAAAACATTTTCCCGATTCTTTGCTTTCCTAATAGTAGAAACTTCAAAAATACTTCAAAAATATTATAGAAGGGTAAAACCACGTTCTCTATGGAAATTTTTGTTGAAAAAGTTGAAGTTTTAATATAAATTTTGTTTAAGAGTCATAATATTAGCGACATTTGAAGCTATTTTTTTGCAGAAATCATTTAAGTTTTCATTAGAAGTAATTTGAAGAACATCCACTTACAAATGCAATAATGTATTCGAATTACTAGAAATGAGCATATTAACGGCGAAGGAGATACATTCAAAACATACATTTGTGTCATTTTTTATAAAACAAAATAATCCAGCAAAATGGGTTTTGTGTGATATAATGCTCTTAATTTAGCACTATGTATACAAAAACTTTGAAAAAGAAATTTGGAGCAGTTTTTGAGAAAACAGCTTTTCACCGTTTCTGAAAATGTGGAATTTTGAGCTCGTTTTCACAGAAAACTTTTGAGTTTTTATTAACAGTATCAGACATGATTTGACGCAATTTTTTAACACATTCAATAATGTATACAAAACGCCTTTAATGTAAATATTAATGACGTGAGTAAATGCCAAAAATTACGAGGTTGATTAATAATTTTGGGGAAAAAACAAGAGAATAGTGAGAAGTCATTAGCTTTTTTAAAAATATACATAACATTAATGAAAGAACTAAAATTGGAAAACAAATTTTATTTGAAGGAAAAATCTTAAATTTTATTTATTTAGTAAGAAGTCGAATTTATTTCAAATAAAAACTGCAATTTTCGTAAATTAAGAAATAACTGTGAAAATCAGGCCTATGCTTGTCTGAGAGACGGACAGGTGAACAGGCGGACAGACATACGTTTTGAAAAGAAAAGAAACACTTCTTCAGTTCGCGACCCGAAAACTTGGATTTCCTTTGAAATCTCGAAGTCGACTTTCGCCACATTACATAACTTTCTCAGTTTTACAGACATTACTCCGCATAGGAGATACTCGTACGTATACGAGAAAGTTAAAAAGTACCATAATACTATAAATACTAATTTGTTGTATGTATTCAAGAATGTGATAAAGCAACACGAACGCAGTAATTCAAAATGATTAAAACCCTATATTAGCTTGCACACTTAACTTACAGAATACAACAGCCCCAATTTCTTGAAAATTTCACGTTATAAAATTCCAACTTTTAGAAATATTGCACAGTTCTTGTAATACTAATTCTGTATTATTTTATTTTACTTTGATTCAAAAAGTATAAGTAAAAATTAAGTAAGAATTAAAAAGAAACGGAAACTACTTTATAATGATAGCAAATATTAATAACGATAGCAATTGTAAAAACCTTATTTTATTAAATACACACTGGAGTCGGAACAGTGAAATGATTTCGATTCTCGTCTCATTTTTAAAAAATCTTCAAAATTTCGTGTGACTTGTTACGCTGGGCTCACGTTTTGCGAGTGTATACATCAGGCATGAGTTTTTGCGAGCACATTTCTTTATTTTGTTATTTTTAATGTTCGTGGTTTTTGCCCTAAACGTGAAAAGAATCATCGTAAACTTGAATATTTCGATGTTCTATAGCATATCATTAGTTTCAAAATGAAACAATTGAAAGAAATTCGTTTGGAACCGTTTCAAAATCGAAACAGGAATCAGAACAAAAATGTTTGGTTAAAAACAGACCGAAACAAACTGAGATTTATTAACCGAAACCAAAACATTTGAAACGCTTTTATACATTGGAAAAAAAGAACTACTACTGAATGAGCAGTGAGGTTCTGCGCAGCAGAGCCCGCGCGCGCATACGGGCACGACAGGTGCTGCGGGCGGCAGCACCTTTCGCGCGGGCAGCGCAGGAGGAGCGCGTTCTCCCGCCCGCCACCGCAGCCGCTGCGAGAGCAGGGCGCGCGCAAAGCAGCGTTGCAATTGGCAGCGGAGGGCGCCGCCGCGCGATGGGCCGAAGGGCGGATGGACGGAAGGGCCGACGCGGCGCACGCGTGTGGGCGACGCGCGGCGACCGCAGACACTCGGCTTTCATTCCAATTGCGTGGTCAAGTGCGTTCCGGAGAGCAGGCCTCCCCCTCGGGCGGGCGGGATAGCTGGCGCTCCACGTACAGAGGGAGTGGGCCTCCGCGCCGCTGGTCAGAGCATCTGCGTTTCCGCCTGCGGCTCTGTGCCTCTAGACCTACATCTCCCCTTGCCTGGTTTTTCATTACGACCCCCGATGCATACGACCCCGTCTTAGTCACTTCCTGCCTCAGACACCTCCCCCTTTCGCATCCTCCCCACTGTAAGGGAACTGTAAGAACAACACAAATACACAGAAACATCCTCGCCCGCGGCGGGATCCGAACCTGCGGCCCTTCACCCTTAGCGACCTCGGCTATCCACACCGGCCATCCCTCGTCTTTGCTGTTTCACTTCTCATTTGTTGCGATATTTCAAGTTCACAAAAACCCAACTTTGCGATCTTTCTTCTTCACGACTTTCTGTCTTCGTTAATAACCTTCACTCCTTCCAATCGTACTCCCTCACATCTCCTCCTTCCGCATTTCATTCTTTACTCTTACGTACTTACGTGCTACTTCCTTGAATCGTAACGTTTACGCTCTTTCGTTTGAACGGATTTATGTCTCCTCAGGTAAGTTCTTAACGTATTGTATAACTGGACTCGCAAACCTCCATTTTCATACCCCTTGCTCTTAGATCCCCCTGTAACTTCTGCTTTTATGTGTCTGCGCGGTGTATAAAACAACAATTCGCGCAATAAAATAACCGTTTTTAATATGAAAACGTTGAAGAACATTTTGAATTTTACATATCTAGTCTTCTTTTACATGTGTTTGGGCATACATACATTCTTTTCAGTAAACTCACGATGCATTTCTTACACATGTTGTGTCAATAGGGCCATACAAGGTATCACTATAGTTTCAGTTTGTTTATCTTTTTTTCGGTACTGACAGCTCGTGAGAGTTGAATGAGTTACATGATTCGGTAACATCTCGCCTAGCTGAAGCGTTTTCTGATCGATAAGATTTCTCCGTTAGAAATCTTAATCATGGCATACGGTCTATCGAGTGCTTATAATT
Organism: Gryllus bimaculatus; assembly: GCA_017312745.1. NCBI lineage: Eukaryota > Metazoa > Arthropoda > Insecta > Orthoptera > Gryllidae > Gryllus > Gryllus bimaculatus. Next base: position 3,575,203 of record BOPP01000019.1, on the reverse strand, counting down.
CATCCTAAACATAGGCCCGGAGCCCCACACCAGAAACTCAATCGCACCTTCTGTCGTTGGTATATTTACGTTCTAACGTCATCACAGGTCGGCGGGAGCTCTAATAACTCATGACAGTTTGTTTCAGAGTGTGCGGTCACAATGAAAACGTAGAAAAGTCACCTCTCTGTCAATCCAAAAATTCCATCTCCTGCAATGTAGCACATGTATAACGTCTAACCACATGCACTTCAAATGCACTTTAAATCAAGTGTCAATCGACGTTATTATCTCAAAAAAACATTAATAGAGTTCAAAAAGAGCTTTAGCATCGTAGAGACATACTACTTTACGTCCAATATCGAAAGACAATTCTTAAGCGCAAAAAAGAAGACGTCAAGTGAGATGCACGTATGTGATATTCCTTTAACTTGCTCCATAACGGATGTGTGTAGTGATTTATCGATGCTTGTGATGACAAATACACGTTATCCGAAACGGCAATTTATAATAAAATTGACAAATCTCAGAAGGAACCACTTATACAACTCAATAAATATGAATTTAACCTTCTAACATTGGGTGTATATGAATAGATCCAATCAAAACCCATTTGCCTACGTCAGGTGCTCAAGCAGACACATCTATTTTGAACAGATTGGTATAAAGTTCATCGTACAGACCTGAGCTATGAAGTGATGCTACCGTACGCGTTAGGTTCGTTTTTACAGTTCTTGCGCTTGTCAAATGTATCGTAGGGCGTTAGGTCAAGGGGTTACAAATGTGCCAAAACGTCCTATTGAGTCAGCTGTATAGAAGACGAACGTTGAAAACTACTTTCATTGACATTTAGAAGATATAGTATAGGTTTCAGAAGTACAATTTAGAATTTTGTCATTCCCTGAATACTGATTGCCAATATTTTAACTTCATCACAAAACCAACCTCTTAACAAGTTTACAAGACATAAGGCACAATGTGCGAGAGGCAAAACGCGAATTTACATGGATTACCTGTGCAGTATCTAGTGAGTGCACACGAGACAGATCCAATTTCCAAACCAAGATATCCATGGGCGTAGCTTTGACAAATGTACGGATGTGTGCCGCTCGAATTCTTGTCTTTTAGCTAGTCAGCTGATATATGTGGTCGACAGCCTGTAAACATACGCACTCTTCTGTCTACTTTTCTTTGTAGAGTCATAATTATTTACGTGTTATGAAAAGACTTGACTTCTTAGCAGAATCTTCAAGTTGCATATTGCTAAGATATCTTGGCAAGGCAATGTCTTTACTCTTGGTATTTATGATCAATCATTGTTTGATTTTAAATGTAATGCTCGTTCCTAATATCATACGTAACAGTAAGTACTCAAATGTACTGAGAAATTGTAAAAATGTTTAAATCGGAAAACTTCTCGCAATTTCAGAAAAAACAATCAAACATAAACATTTTTTCTGTTTTGTAAAATATACATGCAAACACCACTATTCTATAACATTTTTTATTGAAAACCTAGTCGTGCTAAAACAGCACGTACTTTCTCGCCCTTAGTAACGGTTACGTAGAACTATTATACTGCACTTTCTTTCCGAATTAACACATCTCATTCATCATTTTTTGTGAAACTCATTACAAATTATAAAACATTGTGTACAAAACCTAATTATTATGAAGCAAATATCAACAAAAAATTCGACAATTAAAAACTGCCTTTCACACCTGCTGTATTATGTCACAACAATGAAACAGAATTCTCAGAACATCCAATTGCCGTCTCGTGGCGTGAAATGACATTCTCGCATTCCAACCGCTCTAAAACACTCATATATTTTTTTAATAAAAGTGCTCATGACCATTTTTAAAGAATGGTTTTTAGAACAGGTTTCATTTGACACAAAAAATCTATCATGGAAATTGTATTTTCTTAATGTTAATTTTTGGGTTGTTACTAGCAATTTCCTAAAATAAAGAGAGTTTGCCGAAAATGGAGCCAACTCCAATTTCTTTTCATTTCTTACTACGTCCGAGGAAAAAATTAAAGGGAAAAATATGGGGCAGTTTTTGATAATATCATTGTTAAAAATTGTTTGAATATTGTCTGTTTCACGCACAATTACCCAGAAAGTATTTGTATTTTCGAAAAATTAAACATGACATTGTTTAAATATTTTAAATATGTTTTTGATGAACATATTTCATTTAGGAAAAATATTGTTATAGTCATTATAGTTGCAGGAAGACGCTGAAAAAAGTTTAAACCTTTGCAAATTTCAATTATTATTTCAACTTTCAACTACAATAACTGTGATACAGAATGGCATAGATTTTCTCATACTAGTTGCTTTTTTAATTTCTTTGGTCTGGCCTAAATTTTAGGTGTCTCACCCTCTTCCCAGCTGCCTAAACGTTTACATGTTATCAATATTTTGGTTCCTTAATGGTGGAACTGAAAGAAAAATAATAGAGAAGGGGAAAACCTTGCCCTATTTGCAAATATTTATTGAAAAATTTTGAGCCGTTTTTGAAAAAACATCGTTTAAACCTCACTGCAAATATGAAATTTGAGTTGCTTTTTTTAAAACTTTTGTGCTTTCGGAAAGCTTCATTGGAAACTATCTCAGGCACTTCTACTCACAAATTCAATAATGTGTACAAATTGTTGATATTAACAGCATAAAAAGTATTTTTTAAATGTTGCCGTTCAACAATCCAACACCCATCGCTGTAAGAGTGCGGTGTGTATCTAATTATCGTAATAAAATATCTTTTATATTATATTTCAATCGCTCGTTAAGATAAAATAATATGAAGTAGTAAATGGACTAATACTGTTATAAACAAATTTTTAGATATGCCAGTTAAATATTTTTCTTCACTTCAACCTTGTCCTTTCACATTGTGTACGTACATTTGAATATTTTTTTTTAATTTCTGCCAAATACTAAAAACGTTTCCAACACTTAGTGATAATACTACGGAATAAAACAGCAAATGTTAAGTACATGCTAATAAGTTTATAATAACTATAAAACGTTATTTACCATTTCTTTTTTTACATAAATAACAGTTATGTGTCTGAACTTCATCTGCATGCCAATCAGAGTGCAATGTGTTACAACACCACCTCAAACGTAGCGCAGGACATTCAAATTCAGCATTTCAAATTTTTTCCATTTTTCCAAAATACGAAGAGTGCGTCAAAAATGGAACCAGCCCCATTTCCTTTACCGTTCCACATACGTGAAAAATCAGCCTTCCGAGAAAATAATTGTTTAGAATTTTAAAATTTATTACGTTTGAAGCACAATTATGTAAAAAATATTCATATTTTTGAAACATTGAACAAAATATTATTTAAAGATCTGTTTTTGATGATCACATTTCATAAAAGAATGTATCGTCATAATGGTAGTTTTAGGAAGTTGTCGAAAAAAATGGAATTTTACAATTTAAAAAAAATTAGGGATTTCACATAAAATTCACAAAAAATTATGGAAAATGAAACCTGCACCAATCTTTTAAGTGGATTTTTCGTTATCCAACAATATATTTTAAAGATTTGGAGCCATTTTTTCGAAAATTTTGAAAATGTCCCAGGGTCTTTAAGTACACTCCAGATAGACATACGGACAGACAGATTTCCCATCAATCAATTTTTCGGTTTACAAGGTCCTACAAGATATGGATTCCGATGACAAAATGTTATAACTCTCTATGTTAAAGAAAGTAATTTTCTAAACATAGAGACACGAATTATCCACTTTTTCGTTTCTAGGACTTGGCAATAATAGGTTTTCTATCCAAAACTCGCCGTTTTCTCTCGCAGCATTTCAATAATTTCTCTATACTGCGTAAGCAGTAGCCAAAAAGTAAAAGTTAAGTTTTTATACTCAGATTCACTGCTCGTGGAGACGTTCATTAAAAATCCTAATACAATGGAAGACAATGCAATTGGAGTGCATAATGGAAGATAAATGGGGAGAGCATATGAACACATTCCAAGGATTTTATACCAAATGTTGAAGATGTTTTGTCACGAGCACTGCAAGAAAAAAAGCTTCGTTTCTCTTTGCAAAGTGTAGAAGACTAATGGTGCACTTTCGGCTAAATGAATTGAGCAGGATTTGCAACTTAAAAAATGCAGTTGAATAATAATTGAATTCAGTGTAAGTAAACTGTCGCTGTCAAATATTATTCATCTTCGCATGATTTAGTCTTCACTAAAGTAATGCTGGAGCTGCGGAGAAAATTACAACCCCCGTGTTTCCCGAATCGAGATGATTTACGCTGCCTCTGTTTCTGTTGACTCGTGCAGATCCCTATGTCGAGGGGCGGAATTCACCATGGTAAATTTTGTCAGTTGATTGAGAGAAACAACAGGTGCGACTTCACGTCATACGCTGTTTTTTGGGCCTTGGTGTAGAATCCATGGGTCCTTTATGTCGAAAAATCGATTGACGGCCCGACTGTAGACGTTAGCATCTACAACATGAGTAGGATTTTCACCAAAATTCATATTCCCATATCAATCTGGCTGATGTCGAGGCCTCTTGAATTTAAAACCAATGTTTCAATTTTGGGGAGAGGTATCAAGAGTTAGGGGCTTCTTAGAAAAAAATTTACATGAAGCTCTTGGGACATTTCAAAATTTTCAAAATATGGCTAGCAATTGTTTAAGTTTTGTCTTTAGTCCCTAATGAACGCTCATGCAAACGGCGAATGTCTCATTTTCGTTAAAATACCTGATTTTTCGAAAATTGGAAAAAGTTCACATGGTTTTCAGCAATTGTAATATTGAAGGCAGAGATTTTTCTTCAAACGAAATTTCTTTTCCACAATTAGTTGTTTCAAAATCTCATATACATTTTTTGTGGAAAATTTAGAAATGTTCATCCAATGTTGAATGAAGTATGTCTAATATCAACTAGAAGTGCTTTGAAGAGCATACACTTTCTTGCGTTATTTATACTAGTTTTTTTTTCAAAAATTGTGCATTTTCTTAAAAAGCTGATTTTCTACAGCAGACTCTGTCTCAAGCAAAACTCTCTATCTCCAATTCTGTAGTTTTGAAATGTGAACTCTCTACAAAATTCAAGGAAGGGGGTCTACCGAAAATGGGACAAGTACCATATCTTTACCGTTCCTTATGAGAAAAAAATTAAAATTTGGAGCGGTTTTTGTGAAAAAATGTTTATAATAATTAGGAATAATAATTACGTTATATTTAATCATAAGTAGTTTTTGAAAAGTAATCATTTAATTAGTTAATTAGTAATAGAGTTTGTTAATCATCAGGAATTATTGAATAAACAATTTTCAAACCAATGAAAGAGTGAGAAGTTATTCCGAGAATTTCATTGTTTGTCGGCGACATGGATGGGGGTGGGTATGAATTAAGGACTTTATTTACTTAACGTAAATGTGGCAATGTCTCTACGTTCAATAAAATGGTATATTAAACTATATTCAATTGGGAAGAACGTATAGTATACAGATATGCATAAGATTGACATTACGTGATAATACCATTGTTTCCAATGCTTTCATAAGGTGATACATTAGATGGCCTTCAGGTCTCGATATTCAATTGCAATGTGAAATTATCCTTCCTGTTTTGCATATGGTGCTGCAAATATAACAGTTTAGAACTATTCATGCTTGTTTCTTTTATAGCAGTAATAAATGGCCACAGTTCATGACTATCAAAATAATTACCGATCACAGGCGCTTCGTTTGAATTTGATGTTTTACAAATAATGGTTGAAATGAGATGAAATTGCAATAACAAAATGTTACGTAACAATTTCCAATAATTCTAGAAAGTACATGATGTTGTAGCACCTCTAGTTTAACTAGGTAATTACTTTTCAAGGAATGGCCTATTCCTTTAAAAAGAAATGAAGATATTTCAGAAATATTGTGATAGTGCAGAATACCTGTCACTTAAATATTTCGCAATTAAAATGCTAATCCTAAAATGTTTAATAGAAACTTTCCAGAAATAACAAATTTCAATAAACGTCGCTTCATCTAAATCACATTTGACGTTACACAACGACGTTGATATTTTGGTCAAATGTCACAGAATGTTATTTTCATGATTTTATCATGATTCAAAATGTTCGCGTTGTTAGTGCGGGAGAAACGTTTTAAGTTGTTATCGTGATATGAAATCTTCCTGAACTTACACACCAGTTGTGAATAGCTTAATTGGGAGATTGTGCACTATCGATCTTCTTCTCATGCACATTCAAATTTTGTATCACTTTAGTACTTAGCGCATGCGCAGAAGATCGATACTGTTGTCCACTATGGCGTTCATAAATTCCCTAATATCGAGGTGTCAATTGTCTAGTTAAAAAGCAGAGTACTACCTGGTTGAAACAATAGAAAGAGAGATATTCCTACTGATAAAGTCATGATTCCCTCACGTGTTGTGCATGTGTTTTCCTCGCGAGGAGGCGTTTTCCCTGCTAGATGAGGGGAAAAACGCTCACCTACCGGTGGCTATCGGAGTTTTCCACAACCAAGTATCGGCCACTGGCGGGCACTGCTTCCCGATAAGTAAAGGGTGAGTAAAGAACAAGGAACAGGAAGAAAAGATCGCGCGTCAACAGCGACCCATTTTCGGAAATTGCTCTGGCACTCGTCTTGTATTTATAGTTTCGTGTGAGAGGAGATGCATTTCGTCTGCTATTGATCGGAGAAAACATTTGCGATTGATCACACACGGCTATCTGGCAAGTGTCGTAAATCTTACCACCGTCGAGATTCTAACCTAGAACCTCCAGTCAGACGCACTGCAGTGACATCAGTTGATGCAATGAGTTTCCTCTTCCGGCCTCTTCCTACATAAATGTAATGAGTGCACTATTACCTGCCTTGTTTTGTACAACCTGCCTTGTTTTCACAAAATGTTTCACCTTTTGTACCTGCCTTGTTTTCACAAAATGTTCATGAAACACTTCTCCAAATACCCGAAGGTGTGGTATTCGCATTCTCTGAGTTTTCGAGCGATAGCGAATTCAATACACTGAAGCACCTCTGACCGTAAGGTTCTAGGAATTGAGTTCTAAAGGTGGCAGGATTTTCGAAGTTAGAGAGGTAGGTTGAGTTTTGTTGCTGTCTGGAGGAGAATTCTAGCGTGGGGCTGGTGTGATCGCTGTATTTCCGTGGGTTCCCTGGATTTCCGTGTAAACTATTTCATCACGATCGTGAGATATAATTTGTGACTTTCTGTGAGATTGATTGTTAGTGATTCTGAGCGCGTCAACTACTAAATAATCATTATTTCCGAGGGTGTAGTGTATGTTTTGCTAGGGAGGGGGTAGAGGCCTTCCCCCACTCCATCGCGATATCCGGAGTCGACCTACCGTTGGCTAATGCGAGTTTTCCCGACCAAATATCTCCTACCAACCAAGTATCTCCCGCCGCTCTAGCCGGGACATTCTCTGAGGTTTCCGATCTGTCAACCGGCATGTGTGGTAGGAAGAGGTAGGAATGATCGCGCGTGGCCCGTAGCCCGTTTGTTAGGGCACTGCTCCGGCATTCGCTTGGTATTCATCGGTATCCTAGCTGAGAAGCTAGAGTCGAAATCCCTGCCACCGTCGGAACCTAGGATCTCCCGATCAGAGGGACTGCAGTGACATCAGTTGATCCTCTGAACCAGCGCTGACAGTACTTTCTGTGATTCCTTCAGTACCGATTGTGAACTTGTCTATTTTAATTTCATTCACTGATGAACAAAGTTCGAACCTACGAAGGCGATAGGAGCCGTCCGTAAATTACGTAACGCTAAAGATGTGGGAGGTGGTTGAGGCAACGTTGCGCTGCGTTATATAGGGGTAGGGAAGTATTCCATTAGTATGAGTAACATTGAAATGTTTTTACATTTGTTTAAATATTTCCTTTTTTGTTACACTAAAAGATGAGTGTTTTAGCTAATAAATTTGTTCTCTCTAAAGTTGTTACTGAATGAATGAAATGAACACTTTTTTTACTGAACTATAATTTTTTGCACTTTTTGGATTTACATAGGGGGTGAGGGTTGTCGCAAGCGTCAAGTAATTATTATGAGAGGGTTCAATCGCGCATTACAGGGGGAGAGGGGGTATTCAAAACACTCCAAATTAGCGTTACGTGATTTATAGACGGCCCCATATCCGTTTCTCAGCAATGAAGCATAATGAACCGAAGGGCTGCGGATTTTTTGGTCATATTCTTATGAAGGGACGTAAATAATTTGGGACCATTATGATTTTGGGTAAGACATGTGTACGAAAGTACCTAAGACAATATACATCAAATAAACCAAATAAATAATGAATACAAAATTTTTAGTATATTAGAACAACGTCTTCACCACGTTGGACTCATAAAACCATCACCTTTAAAAGGTTGCTTCTTCAGCCGTCCAGCCGAAATGTAACAGGCCTTCAGCCTGTTACATTTCTTTCTTACAAAAATATTCCTTTCCTATGAATCGTGCACGTGTAACAGCGTTCACAACGTGAAGGGTACTTACCTTCCCGCAGTGTCTGCACTTGCCCTTCTGCGAGCGGCGGTGGACCCAGTGGTGCGGCACGGCGCTCTGCTCGCGGTACTGCCGCACGCCCACGTCGCGGAAGCTGGGCTTGCAGGCCAGCTGCAGCTGCGGCAGGCAGGCGGCGTGCGCCACCGCGCGGCACGCGGCGCAGCGCAGCCGGGGCCCATGGCGCTGCAACAGCGCGCGCCAGCCCCTTCAGTCCCCGTTCGCTGCGGGTATCAGGCGTTCCTTCATTCGTTCCTTCATTCGTTTCTTCATTCGTTCCTTCATTCGTTCCTTCATTCGTTCCTTTATTCGTTCCTTCATTCGTTCGTACATTCATTCGTTCTTTAATTTTTCCTTTCAATAGTGTATTCATTCTTTCAATGTTTTGTTCTTTCATTCATACATACATACACGCTTTCATACATATATACAAGCATACATTAATTTCATTAATAAATTTGCAGTCAAATTTATCATAAATCTACAAGAAACTTTAGAAGAGGTAGGTAAGTTTCATTAAGGGTCCGGAAGCAAGGTTACGTGTCATCTCCGCATTTGTTCAATGAATCAAAGAAAAATGGTCGAAAATCCAAACCGGGAGGGGTGGGAAGGAGTTTCGATCCCAGTAGATCTTCACAATTGTTGTGTTTAGCTGTTAATATATGATAATGTAGAAACATATAATAATGATTAAATCAGTATTCGAGAGAGTCTCTCAATTTATAAAGCATCATTTACAATGGAATGTACCAGCAAAGATTCAGTTCCCTACGCGAAAATACAGAATTTTCTAGAACTAGCCTGGATGTGAAATAGTATTACCGCGAACATAGAGAATAAGTGAATCATCACTTGTATAAGTGAATAATAATTTAGGTTAATTAGTATAGTAAACTCGAGCACCTCAAAATTCAAAAAGACACTGAAGGATAAATTTTACCAGATAGTGGTTATTCCTCTCTTTTGAATGGAAGTGAATCTTTCGTAAGTAAAGAGAAAGATATCCAAATCCAAACACTGGAAACAAGATGTCTGAAGAGAAGGACTCAACAAACCTTAAGCGATAAAGAGGTAATCCAAAAGAAGTGTACGGGCAGAGAAGAACATTAAAAGGTAAACAAATGCCGATATTTAGGAAGACAGATAAATATCCAAGATTATATTCTTACTTTTGTAGATGTATTTCTACCCAACTGAAGTAACTGTACGACCCAGAAAAATATGGAAAAAATACAGATGAATTTGAATTTAGAACAGACTCTTCTTTCTAATTCTTGAAGCGAAGAAGGAAGCGTATAATGAAAACAATAAGGCAGATAATTTTGGAAATACAAGTGATCTGATTTAGTTGAACATATTCGGAAACATGTTACTTAGAAAATTATGTTATATTGTGAATATATGGTCTTTTGCAAATATTCAAAAAATATTTTAATAATTAGCATACATATTTATATTACCTTATTTATATTATCAGGAAATTTACCAAAAATTACACAATATAACCGTGAATTGACCAATATGCTTTTATGTGCACTTTCCAGCATTGAGTTTATCAATTATCTTTAAGTGGCATAACTTTCAAGTAACCATTCCTCGAACTTAAAAGTTACTACTATTTAAAATTTCCACATTTTTCGAGCATGAAATAACTTTTCAAGGTGTTGGGAATTACATGCAATGTAACCTGATAGTAATTGTAACATCGTTAATTTGCTTCCGATTTGCAACACTTACTCCACGCATTCTGAAACTCAAAGCGGGGATGTACTAAAATACCATAAATTTTTAAAAATACCATTTTCCTGACTTCCCGACTTGCACGTTCTCTTCAGTTCTTAAGGTTGGCCGTGGTCCATATATTCGTTTCTTTAACATCTCTATTTATTTATTACCATTTCCCTCAGACTGTTGCTTTCAGTTTTCGAATTATAAGATACACTTGAGAGCGTGGTATTCCGCAGCTGTAGTCAGTGGGTACTATTTGGCTGCCCGAGAGACTCCGCGTCCTAGGCACAGGTACCAAAGTTTCGGCCGCCATTTTGCGACCTTCCTCTAGGCGAAATGCTCTGAATTTCTCGCATTTCGCTCTGAGCAAGGTCGCAGAATTGTAGCCGAAACGTTTTCTCCTGTGTCTATGACGCGGTGCCTGTCGGACAGCCAAGGAATTACATCAGATTATTTAGACTTCAAGTATCTGCCAAAGCTCAGTGCCTTCCAATCAGTGGCACTGTCACACGTGAAACTTCATTATAGGAAATCGCCGACTAGGTTCAGAGGCAAATAATAATGACCTTCGGACCCTCGTATATACACTAGAAGTTTTTTGCATTTATTCTGAGACAAATTGCACCTAACGTAATTACTGCTGAATATTTCCCATAAGTTTTGTTCTACTATTGTTGTGTATTATGATTTACCAGATGTGTTTTGTAATGTATACCATTTTCTTCGAATACTTCAATTTGTAAGAATTTGCAAATATGTTTGGGAATTTTATTATTACGTTATTCCAACCTTCCATACAGCAATTCTTGTAACGTGTTTTGTTATTTCTTTGCTCTACTTTTACATGTACGCTGGCAAGATATGAGCTGTTCTGAAACTAAACACACGAATGGCTGGTTTAACTATTCAGTTTCTTGTATATACCATTTTGGGCATCGGTATAAATATTGAATTATTCTAATTGATGTCATTCAGAAGAACTGTTTGCTGAAAGGATTGATTGTTTGTTTTTTAATTTCAGATATTTTACATTTGATAACATGTATTCCCTCATCGAATTGAATTGAGGGCCATCTCTATTTTACATAGTTTTTTTATTACTCAGGTAATAGAAATCTAATAGCTTTTATGCAATTTAGTTTGTATTGTAAAACAGATTTGTTGAATTTGGTTACACCACATAGTAGGGCCTAACGAGGTAGTGTATTTAGCACCGCGAAAGATTCCCAGTTGAATTAAAAATATATAAGTATTGGAAACCTGGTTTCACTTTAAAATAATTTTTGCAACCTGCCTTTCTCAACCATATTCTTAATCTTTCTTATGAAGATGTTTCACGTAATTTTTACCTGAGTGCAATTACTTCCTCCAGAAATGGCATGCTGCATCTATTTCCTCGTGAAATAATGCAGGAAAAAGTGCCATTTGACAAGACAAAACACTCTTTGTGGGTCCCCGATACCAAACAGATTTATTTTGGTTGTTCTTAAATGTACGAATAATAAATTACTTTATAGAATACGAACACATAATGTATTCATAATCCACGTTTGGAGGATCCTTGATAACAAAAAAGAGTTTTCCTCCAAATGTCTGTCCATCTGAGTGTCTTGCATTTTGGTGTAAGTCTGACTGTGCATCAGTGTGTTAGTCTTTCTGTGTGTCTATCCGTCTGTGAATATTACTATCGACTAAAACGTATGTTTTTTAACTAAACCTTGTATTTTAAACCATCATTGATTTTCCTCGGTCGATCTACATTTACGTTGCAGCCCCTTGATTTTGAGACTGATATTGTAATTCTTAGCAGCACTTTACACCATCCCAAGTCACTGAACGTTGCTCGCATTTCTCTATACTTGAGCTGATTGCACGAGCCCCTCCTGTTCTGTCGGGCTGATTCGTCAAACAGAAAGCTACTCCGGTTGTCTGCAGATAAGCGCTGGCCCAGGACACGCCAAGTGCGCTGCCCACTGAATGCACTGAATGCACTGCCGCAACCCTTGAATAAATTAGCCGTTGATTTTTTCCAATGAAGTAGCTGCGATTTTCTTTGCCTTACGAGTGAAACCAGCGTGACTATTCGTTGGACAAGCGCGACGGTAGCTTCGTGATCCGGGAGGTTCTAGATTCGTGAGGCCTGCCGTTGCATAGACAAGTACCCTAGAGCAGGGCTGCTAAAATGCCACGATTCGAGCCAGTCTGCCGGCTCTAGCTTGCTGCAGGTGTTCGTCTGCCAATCCCCTTTCACTAGAGTGCAGTGGATCGCTCACAAGAGCCCCCTTTTCTCGAGCAGACTCAACAAGGGGCTGGATCAGGGCACGCCAAGCCGACTTCTTTGCCTTAAGCACTCTTGATTTGCATTAAATTTGTTCATTTTCGAAAGGGTATTTTTTTCGAAAGTTGTTTCAGTTTTTACTCTTCTCCAGTAGAGCAAAATATGCATACAAAAATAAAGAAGGTATATTTTAATTAGTACCACCGAATTTTCGAAAATTTCTTCAACCCCCTCAAACAACATTAAGAAGATATTGTTTTTAAATCTCTTCTTCACTTCCTTAATCAAGGATATACTAAATTTCTTGTAAATATGATACATTTTTGCGTAATTTGAAGTGAAATAGTAATATTTTTTTACTAATGTAAACAAGATTTTCTCGAAAACGTCTGCAAATAATTTATTTCATTTTTTACCCAGATAGGACTCCACTTTATAATACGGAGGTTGCCTTTTATGTTTCGGGATTTGTCAACCCTGGTGTTGCAATCTGGCAACTGACAGATCTATCGTAAAGTTGGATGTTTTGAAGTTATACGCACTCAGAACGTTTTGACATTTGAGCGCTATTTGTGTTGTTTACAGTAACTCAAAAGATTCATCTGGGCCCAAAAATGGAGTTAAATCGTGAACATTTTCGTGCGATTATTTTTTACAACTTTCGACGTGGATTAACTCAGCAACAGTGCATGGATGAACTTAATTCAAGGTTTGGCGATGAACCTCCATCAAGGACCAGTGTTTATCGATGGTATGGTGAATTCAATCGTGGTCGTAGTTCACTCCAAGACGAATTTCGCGAAGGTCGTCCAAAATCAGTTGTTGTTCCAAAAACCATTGATGCTGTGCGTGAACTAATATTGCAAGATCGTCATGTGACCTATCGTGAGATTGAGACAATTTTAGGCATTAGTGGGACCAGAATACATTCAATACTGCATAAACATTTAACTGTCAAAAACATTTGTTCGCGTTCGAGCCCACAAAATTTGTCAATCGCTCAAAAAAAGGCTCGTGTCGATTGGTCGAAAGAAATGCTCAAAAAATACGATCGCGGTGCTTCGAAACACGTCTATGATATCGTGACAGATGAATTTATGCTTATGAGGCCGAAAATAAACAGCAGTCGACTGTATGGGTGTTTCAAGATGAGCAAAATCCAACAAAAGTTGTTCGCGCACGAAGCATTTCCAAACAGATGGTCGCCTGTTTTTTCGGAAAAACTAGGCATGTCGCCGTTAACCGTACCACTAGAACAATGTAGAACAGTCAATTCTGAGTGGTACACAACGATTCGTTTGCCAGCTGTCTTCCAAGATATCAGGAAAACCAACCGCTGAAGACGGATCACTCTTCATCACGACAATGCGAACTCTCAAACATCGGCTCAAACAACTGCATTTTTTAGCACCGAAAACATCGATTTGATGAGTCATCCGCCGTATAGTCCCGACTTGGCACCGAATGACTTCTTTTTATTCCCGTACTTCGAAAACAAACTGAGAGGTCAACGTTTTTCGACACCTGAAGAAGCGGTTGCTGCATTCAGAATGCATGTTTTGGAGATACCTCAATCAGAGTGGCAAAAGTGCTTCGACAATTGGTTCAAACGCATACAAAAGTTTATAGATCTTCATGGGGAATATTTTGAAAAACAATAAAGTATGTCATAGGACCCTCACTATGTGATCAAAAGTGTCAGGACACGTGGCTGAAAATGACTGAACCAGTTTGTGATGCTTTCGTAATGCTGGAAATCAATAGGATGTTGGTCCACCCTCAGCCTTCATGGCAGCCTCCACTCTCTCAAACATACTTGCAATTAGGTGCTGGAGGGTTTCTTTGGGGATAGTTCCCCATTCTTCAGAAAGTGCTGCACTGAGGAAAGGTATCGATGTAGGTCGGTGAGGCCTGGAACGAAGTCGCCAATTCAAAACATCCCAAAGGTGTTCGATAGGATTCAAGGCAGGACTCTGTGCATGCCATTCCATTACAGGGATGTTATTGTCGTGTAACCATCCCGCCACAGGTCGTGCAGTATGAATAGTTGCTAGATCGTCTTGAAAGACACAATTGCCATCCCCGAATTGCTCTTCCACAGTGGGAAGCATGAAGGTGTTTGAAACTTCAACGTAGGCCTATGCCGTGAAAGTGTCACACAAAACATTGTTAAAAATGAGGGCTGCATGCTCCCTCCATGAAAAACACGACCACACCATAACACCATTTTGGATGCGTCCGAATACTTATGATCACACAGTGTATTTTCATTAAAACCTCTAAACTTTCGATGATTACAAAAACTTACATTTGAAGGCGTCGGAAGCGTTGTTCAATTGCTGGCAGATTGTTTCTAAAGCATAAGTCCAATGCCTACAAAACCTTTGTGCTATGAGTTCGAATCCGAGCGTGGAGTACATATTATTGCAGGTTGACAACACGCATGCGGATTCAACTAGGGGAACGGATAGTGTAGCGGATTCAACTATTGTAATATTATATAGCGTTATATTCAATTCAGTAAAGTGGGTGATGTTGTAGCCCTACTAGTTCGATCTGTATCGATAGATGTGGGATGCAATAAGGAAGTCGTATTGCCGGGTGGAAGATAGACTTAAATCTGTGCCCATTCTGAGGTAACGTACACCTATGGCCCTGAGGCATAAGACGAAGAGATTGGTAAGATCATGCCCCTAGGACCAGAACTTTGAAAATATCGGTTATTTCATAAATTTACATGATTACAAGAAATTTTATTTTAATGTATTAATGAATTTAAAATAAATAGAGATTTATTTAAACTTTATAATACTTTATTGACCACGTGTTCACGGGATAACCAAAACCATTAAAACGAAACATAAGGGTGATCATAATTCTGACGCACTTGCCTGCCCAATACGCTGATTATGTGTGGTGACCATTAAAAGTGAAAATGTTTATAAATTCCCATTTAAATATAAAAAGAACGTACAACATGTTCACGTGACATACAAAGAGAAAAAATTTTGTTTTAGAATGCTTCAATGACGAATCTAAATTATGTAAATGATTCTAAAGTTTAACAACTTATTTAGTTGTTTATCATCTTTAATTGAAGTAATGAATGTGAATAATTTCTTAAAAGTCTTTTTCTAAATATTCTAATTTTGTGGTCTACCATTTCTTTAGAATACTCTTCTTTTTCAATGCATTCTATTTGTATCCTCTCTCTGAAAAGTTGACTGCAGGTATAGTATAAAAAATGTCTAACAATTGAATGTCAATGTTTAGAGAGGAAGGGTAAAACTCAACAATTTTTAGAGTGAAGCGATGTTCCTCGATAATTTCTTCGAAAACAATTCCTATTATCTTGATGGGAATTTGCTTATAAAATCAACGTTCATTTATCGTTTTGACAATTTAAAGCGCCTTATGGTGTGTTTCATTTTTCAATGGTATTGTGTTTAGTTTACGCACAAATCAGCTGACAACCACGAAGGTCGAATACGTACGCTTAAAACGGATTTCCTGTCTTCGTGAGTCGCCCATTCTCATGCAGAGACACGTTCGCATGCCTGAGCAAACCCTCGCAAGCAAATGCCAACAGTCGCTAAGAAGTTGAGTCACTGCACGCAAATACGTCACATACACACACCGATTCATTTACCATTACAAAATTACCACAAACCATCTTAAATTCCTACAACTCATGTAATTTGAATTTGAGGAAAATGCTAATATTAAATTCTCTTAAATAATTTGTAAAAACCCTAGAAACCTATTGGTTTAAAATTGTATAACAAATTAGTTAAACGATGTTTGTTTATGTTTCTAGAAATAATGAATATAATTTCCTTAAATAAAGTGTGATTAGCACCAAAAAATTGATTACAATTAATGGAGCTCTTGATGAAATAAGAATATCAAAAAACAACATAATTTCTTTCGTAATAATCACGCTCTGATAATAACTAGTGACTTAAAATAAGACTTTTGCTGTTTTCTTTTCTTCACGAGCACATATGTTTCTTCTTCTTTTCTATGAATTAATAGATGCATATACTCGTAAGTACAACTGTTTTCAAAATAAGCCCAAATGCGTTGTGACCGAAATATGGGTTAAGTGAGACTATTTTATTCTCAAATATTTAAGTGAGAATATTTTGTTGGTTTGGCTTTTGCATGATAGTTTAATACTGACTGAGATGTCGAGGTTGAAGTTTACAATAGAATACAAGCAGAACAAAAAATAGAATGCAATTATTATTGTCGATGATTCTACAAATTAAAATTCTATATGATATTCAATTACACACATTTTTATTAGTACAAACTTGATTATTTTGCAAAGTAAACTTTTTGAACGTTAATTTAACTTAATATCGATATGTGAAACAAAATATACTTATTACACAATTATTTTTGATTTGTGATCTGAGTCTTTCTGTTTCAGACTTTTACCAAATTATAAAAAGGTAATCAAACTATCCACATC
Organism: Gryllus bimaculatus; assembly: GCA_017312745.1. NCBI lineage: Eukaryota > Metazoa > Arthropoda > Insecta > Orthoptera > Gryllidae > Gryllus > Gryllus bimaculatus. The sequence continues at coordinate 3,558,208 of BOPP01000019.1, read as the reverse complement.
GAAAGAAGAAAAAAAAAAGGATTATGAAGTTAAAATAGATATTATTCACACTCAAATGCGCAACGTGTGCATTGTATTTCATTTTCAGACCACAATCCACCTTCAAGCTTCTTGAGTAAACATGCAATTCTACTGATGTCTGCCTGTTCATTTTCCTTTTGCTTTCTCGGGAACTGTGCAGACTAGAGAGACGTGGGTGGAGCATAAGATCCCTTCTCTTGTTTCTGATAAAGGCGGCGCCACTAAATGAAGTCAGCTACAATTACCGTCCTCGATGCAAGTTTGCCTTCGAAATTAGAGGAAGCTCTGAAAACAGAGCGGCGCAGCTGACGAGAACTTTCGAGCCGTGACGTTCCTAGACAGCCGCATTTCCTCTCGGCTAGTGACAAAACTGCAAGTATGTTTCGCGCTGTGACGTATTAAAAAGAGTAATAACGAAAGCGAGGCCGTAATACAAACATGAACGTCGTGATTTGAGGGAGAGCGACACGCTCTGCCGCGACCTATTTTGCCCAAAGGCTGTCAAGATTTCTCGCTACAATATACAGAAAGTCATTTATCACCGAGCTGTGTTAGCTTTCCAGGTAGACAAGGGATTCAGTACAATGGCGGGTGCTGGCTTTGCGAATTATTCCGGGAATCGATCCATGATTCATGGATCGTCCTTTTTTTATTCTAGTGCTAGTGAAAAGGGTGTTTATTGCCTGAGTGTATTGTTCTTCTCTTGTTCTCTGCGGTCGACGCATGCGGGGTGAACAATGCCGCAGGTGTTGATGTATACCGATTGTGCGCATGTGTGTGTGTGTGTGCATAAGTAAGCGCTTGTGTGTGTATGTGTACGTGCATAGTTACGCGTGCGAGGTAAGTGGATTAAAAAATGGATGGATGGGTACGTGTGCGCGCGTGTGTGTGAGGAAGTGTGGAGAAGGAAAATGAATGTTGGTAATCTGCGGAAGTGCGAGGAAGTGAGATATATTGCCCTTGGGTTTTCGTAACCCGTAGAAAGTATGCGTACACTCCCAATTTCTTTCGGTAAACCAATGGAGTATTTACACTTTGTTAATGTCTAAAATTACATAATACTGTGAGAGTGACTTCTATTAGAGGGAATTTCTTCTATTAGTGTAATTGTTTGCAATGTGGTATCACGCATCAGGATTATTCATATTATGAGCACTGTTTACATGAATTGCTAATGTATTACGTAACAGTCACATTAGTTTATTATGTACTGATTATATTTTCATAATCATTAATTGAAACAGTTACCTCTCATCCATGAGCTTCTTTGTACTCGTGTTTCGATAAACTGCCCAAAATAAAACACCTGAGCTAAATTAAGCTCATGTTACTTACTCATCAGGGTGTGCGTGGCCAAATACGACCTCAAATGGTGTGTACTCTGAAACACTTGAGCAATAACAGTCGCTTTGTTACAAAATGGCGCAATGCACGAGTCGAGATAAGAAAGAAATGGTGGCAATAAATGTACAGTTGAATGTGAGAATTCACTACTGTAAATTCAAGTGCCATTGAATGTGTGACTTTATCGTACGAATCCCTTTTCAAAATATAATTAATTAATATCTACCTTCTCCAAACAGAGAAGCGCAAAATCTCTTTAAGATTTACCATTACGTCATCGAAAACCATTATTTCCTACTCTCTTGACCTTAAACGCTTTTTTCCCCTCTGGTATGTAGGGAAGAGTTCTATATATTCAGTATCGCAAGGCCATAAACCTCGCGGTGCCGCCGAATTGTCCCCATCGCGGCGATCACGCGATTCGGAACACGAACGGTTTGTTGAGCGGTCACCGGAAGTGGAGGAAAAAGTTGGCCGGTGTTCTGCGCGGGCGCATGCGCAGTCTCGCCTCAGAGCACGCGGCCGCGCTGGGCGCCACCATCGCCGCCCGGGCGACCGAGACGCTGCGCGGGAACTTGCCAGTGTTTTCGCGGGAACTTGCGAGCGGGGGGAAAGTAAATTTGTTGGCCTTTATGTACTTCAATGAGAACATGTAAAATTAGTAGAGCACACATGTATATTCTCGCTGATCGTCCGAGAGGATGAAGCTTTTCTGAATTTTTCGACGTGGACTGTGTGATTGTGTCGCGCGTGATTGTGTCGTGATCATTTTTCTTACTTTATTTAGCTCACACATTTATGTATTATGTTGGTCTGCTACATATCGACATCACTTATATTTTCTTTTGACTTATCTACTCCCCATATATCTGAGGTGGGATAGGAGAAGAATTCCTTTTGGAAACACACAACTTTAGACAAATTTCTACTTTTCATAACTTAGGAGTGTCAAGTGTCCGAATATGCCATTGGCAGACCAAGTTCATTGATTTGCGTTTAGACCTCATATTCTGTGTAAGAATTACGAAATGTAGACCAACGACTGAAGATTTTGTGACTATTAGGAACAACAGAGAGCGTGGTTGTTCTCACCCCAAGATCTGAGGTATTCTAAACTTTTCCAGGAATAGGATTGTAAAAAATGTGGGTTAAGATATCACACTCCTAGAGGACAACAGGGTGAAACACTCCACGACACCCAAAAGGTAAAGAAAAGGCACATCGTTTATTCGCGGATTCGATGACCTCGTAAGCGAAATATCGGTATTGAATGAGACACAGTTGTAACTATCAGAATTGAATGATCTACCAAGGGTACTTACATATTTTAAACGAGAAAAAACGTTTTAGGACTGTGAAAGTTTGTTTCTTATGTTACAATGAAAGCTACGTAGAAGAAAAGTAGGAGAAGTGGAAATTATTATTAAAGAGAAATAAACCTGAGGAAAACTTATTGAAGAAGTATGGATCATTATGGGTTGCGAAGGGAAGGTATATACAAGAGATTTTTTTATTTATGAATGTCATTTGTAGAAATGATAAGAAACAGAACAACAGTCACGATCTTCATAAGACTGTAAGACCGACCAGACGTATATGTAGATGTTATTCTCTTAGTTGGTAAAAGTTACACCTTGAGGAGCTACAATTACAGAATTCCGAGAACTTCAGCAAGAATTAGACAGAGTAACCTCTTGTTTGCCTCGGCCGGAACAAGTGGATGTGATGGTACCGTAAGCTATCCGGCCTGTGCAGCAGGAAGGGGGACCAGTTGAAGCATGCGCAGTGCAGGGAAGGGTGAGGGGTTGGGGAGGGGCGCACTTACATTGCAGTCGGTGACGTAGCAGCAGTCGCCGGACGCCGCGGACGGGTTCCACAGGTGCTCCCCGTTGACGGCCGCCTCACCCCAGTCGGGGGTGGTGCGGAGCGGGCGGGGCGGCTCGGCCTGGGCGCCCGTCCCTGCGCGCACCGTCCGCGCCGACGCGTCGCCTCCACCGCCTTCCTTGCGCAACGCACTCCCCATTCAAGCGCGGCGCCCGCGCCTCCGCCAGGGAGCAGCAGCACGCAGCGGGGGGAAGGACGGGGGGAGGAGGCGTCACCGCCACACTCGCCGGCGATCTCGCGCGCGGATTCAACCCGCGGCACATGGCGGCTTGGAGACATTTCAAACTACGCCTCTCGACCACGCGGCGATTGCGACTCCGACACCAACTTTTCCGACATGTGAAACTTCGTTGTCTCGGCAGACGGACAAATAAACACCGAAAAAAGATACCGCCATCCGACAACCAGTTTTGCCACGCATTGCCCTTCCCACTCAAATGAAACATAGAAAACATCCGCCAATGCATGATTCTGAATCTGCGTGGCAAGCAATGATTTCTCGAAAACGCGATAAAGTTGTATTATGTATGTTGAACTGATATGGATTTCTTTTGCATACTATCAATCACATTATATCGGAATTTTTGAAGAACAGATTGCCAAAATACCAATAATGACGAAAACGCAGTCAGTGTTCTTGTCAGTCAGCAAAGAAACGAAGTTCAACGACGTGCTCAAGACGAGCAAAAATTCACGCTAAGACGTCACGCGGAGATCGCCGTCTTTCACACAATCATACAGCTAGAGAGAGCACGAGAACGCGCTACACTCGCCAGTGCAAAGAGCTCTTGGGGCGAAAGGGCGCACGACGGCGTGCAGCGGGTGCGCGGAGGCATCGGTGCGGCACCAAGCCCCAGCGCCAGGAGACTCAGCCCGGCGCCGCATGGCGCGGGCGCGCGCGCGAGCGAGACTGTCGCCGCCGCCGCAGCCGCCGGCCGGCCCACCCTCGCCGCGCCGCACGCCGCTCCGCGCCAGGGCCGCCGCCGCCGCCGTCGGCACCACCACCGCGCCGCAACTGCGCGCTCTCATTATCGCGCGCCGGCGGGCGCCCTACCTGCAGCACTCACCCGGCGCGGCGGCGGCCGCGACGGCGGCCAGCTCAGCGTGCAGCGCAGACGACGCGCGCCGCCTCGCCCGCCGGCAAGCACGACTGTCGAACGGAGCGGGAGCGCGCGCTGGGGCCGGCGGCGGCGGCGCCAGCCCGTGCCCCGGCCCGCAGCCCGCGCTGTCCACCGACGCGGCGGCGGTCGCGCGTCACCGGCACGTCAGGAAGAGTGTCGTGCACGGCGATCGCACGCCGCCACCGCCTCCTGGCGCGTGATGGAGCGGCGGCGCGCGGCCACCGGCGGCTGCAGCGTCACGCGGATGGCCGGGCACGGCGCGCCGCCGGCCGTCAGCAGGTCGTCGTCGTCGTCATCGTCGGTCCGTCCGGCATGATGGGCGCGGGCACGGGCGGCGGCGACGACACGCACGGCCAACTCGGTTCGTCACTTTGCCGGGGCGGGCGCGGCGGGAGGCGGCGGCGGGGACGGGTCCTCGCCTTCGTCGTCGTCCTCGCCGCTGCCTGGACGCGTACGACAGAGCGAGGCGGCCGCCGGGAACTCGTCGGGCGGCGCGGCGCGCAGCTGCCGCAGGGAGGCAGTGCACGCAGCGCGGCGCCGGCGCCGGGGCCGGAGAGGCGAGGGCGGCGGCGGTGGCCGGCGGCGGCGGCGGCTGCCGGCCGCGGAGGCGGCGTCGGGGACGCGCACACGGCCTGCTGCCGCCGCCGCCACCAGCCGAACGGCGGCGGCTGCAACAGCAGCGGCGGACGTGTCACCCGAGCTGCTTCCGCCGCCGCGCTCGCCGCCGCAATCAAAGCTGCGCGATCGCTGCTGGGCGCCGGGGCTGCCGCAGGGCGCGGGGCACGCGCAGCAACGCGCCCGCGCCGCACGCGGACCCCGCGCGCTCCAGGCGCTGCGCCGTCAGCTGGATCTCATCGAAGGAGGCGCTGCGCACTTGCCTTGGGCACCTCCAGCGACGTCTGCACACGCGCATGTCTGCGCCCGTGGGCGTGCGGGAGCGCTTGAACGTGGTGCGCAGCCGCTGCATTGCCGGCCGCCGTTAGCGCGCGCGCCCGGGCCTGGCCCTGCCCTCCCACGGTCCGTCGAGGGCCGCCCCCGCCGCAGCGCCCCGCCCCCCGCCGCCGCCGCCGGACCGCCTCTGCAGTCGCGCAGCCTCGCTGCCGCCCGCGTCGCCGCCAGCGCCGCCGCAGCCGCCGGGGCTCGCATCAGGGCGGCGCCGGAGCCGCTGCAGCAGAGAGACGTCACCTCGTGGGGCGCACGTGCGCGCTCGTCAGCTGGGCGGAAGGTCGCGCTTCTCCGCCCGGATCTCGGCGGCGCGCCCGACCGCCCGCGCTGCGGCGCGCGCGCGCTATACTTAGCCCCAGCCGGACGGCGCGGGGCGGCGTCGGGCAGGACGCGCCGCCGCCGGCACAGGACCCGCGGCCTTCGGGCGCCGGACACCCGGATGGGGCGCCCGCGACTCGTGACCCCGTGACCGCGAGCCGACGCGCGCCCACCCGTTACGTCAGCGGCGTGTCTCCGGTCGGGAGCGGGGCGCGCGGCGCGGCGGAGGCGTGGTGGCGGCGGCGCTCCAATCAAATACGCCCCGCGCCAGGTGCGCCGCCGGCACGCGCCGCGAATCTCGGGGCGCGCGCCCGCCCCCGCTCGCCGACGTGCGCCGGCCCGCCCTCCCGCTCCCGCCATCCCGCGTCCACCTGCCCACTTCGCCACGTCTCGCCTCTTCACCACCGGGGATTCGGAGCTTCTCGGTGAGGCGGACCGCGCGCGCCGCGCGGTTAATTAAAGGATCCTCGTTAGTCTGCTCGAGCCGTAGATAGCGCACGCGGAGCGCGTGGCGGCCAGGGCGACGTCGCGGACCGCGCGCCGGGAATCAATATCTCTCCCGATCGATGTGCGCGCGCGAGGGAGCGAGCGATCGAGCGGACGGCGTGACGCCGGTGACGACTGCGCGGGGCCCTGTCACTCACCTGCCGCAGCCGCTGCAGCAGGCCGGCCTTGGCGGTGGAGGAGCTGCTGTGAGAGTGGCGCGCCTCGTCCGCGCGGGCGCGCCGCGGCGCAGGCGGGGTGTGGCGGCGCTGGGCTGCCGCTGGGCCGCCTCGCCGGCGGCAGCAGCAGCAGCAGCCGCAGAGCCCGTCTACGAGCAGGTCGTCGTGGGCGTCGCGTGTGGGCCGCGGGGCGCCGCGCGCGCTCGTCCAATGGCTGCGCGAAGCTGCGACTGGCGCCCCGGCGCCCGCGGTGGCGCGTCGCCGCGCGCTCGGCCGCCGCTCGCCGCCCCGCGCGCGCCCTGGGCCGGCCGGTGCGCCCTGCGCCACGGCTCGCGACGCGCGCGCCCCTGGCGGCGCCGCGGGCCCCGCCGCACGCACCCCCGCGCACGCCTCTTTGGATTTGCCATGGCACTGCTATTGTTAGGAGGGTGCTAGAAGAAGCGACTGCGATGTCCTCGTCGAGTTGCTTTGTTCTCGTACGCTCGTCGCTACGTGCGCGACTACGTACCGTGTCCATATTAACAGCGAGGAGAGGGCACTGCAAACTGAGATATAGGCGATACTACTAATGGAGCCTTTGATAATGATATCGAAATGTACTGAACTATGGAATGATGTTTTATTGTCATTGCACAACTATTAGAACAAATATTTTACACACTGTTCCGCAAAGAATAAGCTCAATTTGCCCATATACTACATAATGAGAAATGAAATAAAATTGCTAGAAGGCGTATATTTAAAGTAAATACTTTTATGCCCATTTCTAAATGTACGATATTGTTGATTTTAATTAAACTTCGTTGACATGGTAGGTCAAATATATTCAAGATACGAAATGTTACTTAAGTTGTCAAAAATACAATTTAGAACATGAGTTCAATAATTTAGAGAGAAATCTAAACGTGATCATACTAACGTTCTGATACATAAATAAGTGCCATGGAATTGCACCGTCTCCAATTTTTAGTATTTCGTACGTTATTACGTATTCTCTTTATTTAAGCCTTCCAGAATTTTACATATTGAAGATGTTAATTTTATGTTCCTGGAAAAAGAGATGTTCAAAGACTGAACTCATTTTGGAGAGTGTACGACATGTCCTACATTGTGGACACATGTCGTGACTGTTAAAGTATCAACATAATTCTCTCCCTCGCCTGCATTTAGATTAGATATGAAGCTATGACTGTCTGATCAATACCTGAATGAAAAGGGGACGATATTCATTTATTTATCTGATGCCGGAAATTGGACCCCAATAATTTTGCGCGTGTGGAAACGTTCCGCTTTTACCAGGAGATCATTAAAGAGGAGCCATAACCCAAAAATAAATACGAGTAATACGGTGTCGTTTCCCAAGATTCCGAGTCCGATATCCGAAAAGACGGAGCTGCAACAGTTTGAGCACTCAATCGCTTCATTGAAACCATACTCTTGTTCCGATCGCCTTGCCAAATCTGTAGTAAGGCGGAGAGGATAGCCAAAGATGCAGTGAATACGTCATTCGAGATTAACTCTCACATCAAAATAAAGATACAAAGGGGCGTCGAAGATTCGCGCTTTTCTTCTTCGGAGGCGCCACGAAGTTGAGCTGGCGTCGGCATACCCCGGCGGCGCCCCGCAGCCTCGCGGTCCTCCGCGCCGCACCGCCGCCAGCGTCGAGGAAATTAAGTTAGATGCGGTTTAAATTTGATAAATAGGCTCGCGAATGCGGCGAGAGCGCCGCGAGTCAAAAGGCGCCGAATAAGCTATAAACCTGTCAATGCACGCAAAGGGAAGGCGTTAAACTGGAAATAGCGTCGCGCTCGATACACACAATAAGTTTGTCTTCTTTCTGATACTTTCTTTTTCTTTCTTTCTTTCTTTCTCTGTTTTCTTTTCTCTCGGGGTGTGCGGGCGCTGGGCTTGGAGCGTCGCGGAGTGGAGCGTGGCAGGACGTTGCATAGTAGTGACGGGTGAAACGGGGGGAGGGCAGGAATTGGAGGGTAAAAGGGTACGGGTTGAAGCGTGTCGGTCTGAGTTGGAATCCAGTGGCGGGACGGGGTATGGTATGCAGCAGCAGGGTGGTGTAGGCTTCAGTGAAGTAGCGTGAGCGGGCTGAGGCGGGGAGGGGCCAAATGCGTTTGGTGAAGGGGAGCGGAACGGGGCGGGTAGGAGCAAGGAGTCGGAGCGAGGCTCCCTGTCGGGAGAGGAGTGTAGTGCGGATGGATGAACAGGGCAGCGGGCCCGGTCAGGACGAGTGGGCAGGGCAAAGGGGTGCTGGAAGGGGCAGAGCGGGTGGAAGCGTGTCGGCAAAGGATGGGTCGAGAAGTGGCGTGCCATCCGTGCTGAGGGACTGCCTGGTTGGACGGATTTGCCTGCGCGGGGAGTGTAGGAGTGGGCTAGGAAAAGGGATGCCGGGCAGGGCGGGTGGAAGCGTGACTAGGCGGGACGAGGGAAAGACGGGGCAAGACGGGGCGGTGCGGTGCGGGGTTTGCCTGGGGTTGGACGAAGGGGGCGGGACGGACGAGGCAAGTGCCACCGGAGCGGGGAAGAGCGGTGCGGAGGAGCGTGGCGGTAAAGGGCGAGTCGGGCTGCATCGGTGGTCGCGGGAGAAGCGGGCCGGAGCAGCGTGGTGAGAGGGCGCGAGAGGGCGAGACAGAGTGCGGGCCGGCCGAGGGGCGGGAGCGGGCCGCGAGCGGAAGCCAGAGGGCGAGAAGGGCCGATCGAAAGCGCCGTGGGACGTCATCGGCCGCGCACGTGCGACGCCTGACGGCGGGGCCAGCGCGGATCCGTAACCCGCCGCGGTGATGTAAGGCGCCCCGGAACGGGCAGCTGGACGGGCCGTCGCAAGGACGTCGGGGCAGCAGGCGATGAATGAAAGGAAAGTGAATTGTAATGGAGATGAATGACGAATGGCGGTGAATGATGCAGAAGGAAACCGAATGGGAAGATTTTGAAAGAGGAAAATTCTGAAGACAAATCAATAAAGCTGACACAAACATTTTTCTTAAAAAAAAGTGAATTAAAGAAAAAGCAAGTTCCAATTTCTTTCATGACGAAATGTGACAACGAAATGTGATGTATAGCCATCAGGTTAATGCGTTAAGTGAGAAAACTTGTACGGTGATATATGTGATCTTTGTTATGTAATTCAAATAAAACAAATACTTAAAAGAAGTGCTATACTGAATTTCGTTGGGAACGAATACTGATGAGATGATAACAAATGTTTGTAAATGTAATAGTATTGTGAATACAAAGAAGAAGACATCCATACTTAAAAATTATACGTGTTTATTCAAAACGCACGTGAAATATAAGAATTTGCTTTTTGCAAAACTGGCGTTATTGAAATTTACATGAAACATTCAGATGAATAATGTTATTTTAATTTATTTGCATATTTTAGATAATATATTTCACGAAAGTGAAACTTTACTTTCCTTCCATCGTACAGCAACTGCATTACACCCATTTTTCTGACGCTTGTTCGTCACGCAATTTATTTCAAAGCGCTTACGTTCCTTTCTTGCGAAAGTTTGCTGCCCCCTGAGCCAGAAAAAAGATTGGGAGAGAGAGAGAGAGAGAGAGAGAGAGAGAGAGAGGGACAGGGGCAGTAAGAGAAAAAAGGCCGAATGTGGTGGAGGACGTAAACGCAACGCCTGCGGCTGAGGCAGCGCAGGTAACAGCGGCGGCGGGGGGAGGGAAGAGGTGGAAGGGAAGGCAGCGGGACTGCCGCCGGCGGGCGGGATACGAGCCAATTCAGCGCCCGGAAGCGGCCTCCGCGCGCTGCTGCCGCAGCACAGCGCCGTTCCGCCGAATTGCGCGTTCGCAGCGGTGATGTATTTGCCAGTCCGTGTGCCGTCTTTCGGGGGGGGGGGATGGGACCATCGGCGCCGTGGTGTCAGCTCGAGAGGTTTACCCAGCGGCGTGATACTCAGGTGCCTTCTTAATTGGATTTGGGGAGGGATCGTTTCCGGTGTTTCTGTAGCAGGTCCTCCTGCTTTTTATTTTGTTTTTATGTGGAAGTTCTTTTATTTCGGTAATTTGATTGATGCGTTTGTAGAAAACGCACTAAAACCTTGTAATATTTCAGAAATGTTAGTTCACATTTCAGAGACGTTTAATACTAAGTTATTTTCCTTTTGTAATATTTTGTATGATTATGAACACTTTAATGTTGTCGATTTTATTTATTTCGAAATTATTTTAACAATTCAACCTATTAGCAATGTATTCAAATAGGTTGTGTAACTTTTTTTATTGGAAAATTATTGAATTAATCGCAGGCTCATTGTCTGCAAAAGTGTTTCACAACTACTATCAGTACTAAATTTTAAACAAAGTAATTCAAAATGTGCATTACATAGTCCATACATCATTTAATCTCCTTCATTAAATTTGACTGGTATTTTATGCCTTTATACAATCTAAATGAATTACAGCCTTAATGAAATTTTATCTGCCCCGGTTTACTTTTTATTCTGTATTGTCAACAAAGATGATTGTACATCTTGTTCGCTTGTTAATCTTGTAAAACAATCCAACAAAGCACAAAATAACTACAAAAAATAAGAAAAACATTAGGTAACTTACAATTATTCATATTTGAAGCGATATTAACAACGGTAAAACACCTCGGTTCACGTTCTTCCTAATGGTTCAAAGATATTAAATCAGTAGATGTCATTGAATGAGCGCCCTTCAACAACGCCATAGGTATGCTCTTACGCTTATGCTGGGTAACGCTAAACATTTGTTTCATGTTACTCAGATTTTAAAATATATTTTATTTTAATGAATACATTTTATGTTATTATTTGACAATTTTGTAGGGTTGACGGCAGGGTCTCTCCTGCAACCAAAAATGAACACAATCTTACCGATTGATCAGTAGAGACACAAAGCGGAATGTGACTGTCTAGCACACGAATCACTTTGGACACTTGCACCCACACGTTAATCTTAATACTTGTTTATTGCCTGCTCCAGGGCAATAAACAATGTTCGCTTTTAATTCTACGTTTTAGCATTTTGGCCATTATGCAACCGCTGACTTTTTGTTTATATTTAATACTGGTGAATGATTTTATCGTTCACTCAGTTTCATTGAGAGCGCATTGTAGGACAATGTACTCTGAGTCTGATGTGCGCATTTTAATAGTTGTAGTATTGAAGTAAATAATGGGTTTAAGTGCGAAAACGTTAACTGGTGGTGATTTGTGGTGTTGCCCCATCCTATTGAAAGATGCCATCAATTGCCACGCAAAATATATTTTCTTTAAAAATGTTTCTCATTTTGTTCGGTTTAAAGGTAGAAACGAAATATTACTTTAACAAAATTAGAGAAGAATAAAATTTTATTTTATATGGACATTTTCGTTGAAAAATGTTAAGCCGTTTTTAAGAAAATGCCGTTCGTGTAAATGCGAAATTTAGAACACCGTTTTACTAAAAACATTTTGAGAAACTTTATTTGAATCATTTGAAGTGCTTATACTCACAAATGTAATATTGTATACAAATATCTTGATATTTACATACTAACAGTGTGAGAGATTTAAAAATCATTTGTGAAACGTGGGAAAAACAATACATCAATGTGGCATTTGTATCATATCATTCAGTCCATTTAGCACATTACGTTAAAGATAAAATTCAAAAATTGGACCTTTTTTTATAAAAAGCGTTTGAGCGTTTCTGAATATCCAGAATTTTGAGCTCTTATCCGAAGAAATATTTTGAGTTTTTGATAGTCATAAATGTTATAATGTAATCTTTTCGCCGCTTATTTATATATAAACAACGTGAGAGTGATGTCGAAAAAGTACAAGTGTGCAATTAAAAAAAGAATTAAGCAATAAGGCGTTTACATTATCTCATATAGTACATTTAGTACAATCCCATACAAAAGTTTGATGAAATACATTGGAACTGCTTTGGGAAATTTTTTTTGTCTTTAATATCGCACATATTTCACTCAATATTGAACGAAAACTACTACAATTTTGAAAAAAAACACATGACCTTAATTAATTCAATTTCATTTTAAGGATAAATATCAATTATGAAATTTATAGTTGTAAAAAGAATTTTATAGCTGTCGAAAAATTTCAAATATTTGCAATTTTTAAAACTTCTGAGTCAACAGTGAAAATCGGACCTATTCAATCTTTATACGCCTGTTTCATTCTAATATTACAAGAAATTAAAAGAAAAAATGTGGAACCTTTTATGAGAAAATTTTAAAAAATGTCTCAGTGGCTTCAAGCAAAATACTCCCCAAAATTTAAAGAATGTTTTTCAAAATCGCTGTACTTTGAGTGGAGCCAGTTCGTTCAGCGATTAGTCGTTTTGTAAAAAATCCTACGAATATTTATGCGGTAGTACAGAAGGACAAACGGATGGACGGATGGACATACAGTTGGAGAGACGTTTTACAAAAAAATCACTTTTCCGGTTTCAAGTGACGGCAAAGCTGTGTTTTTTTCTGTTGAAACCTCCAATTCGATTTTCCGCCGCATTAAATTACGTTTTCTACACTGCGTATAATCCTTCGTATATTCGTGAGTATACGAGAAAGTAAATAGGTCAAGTGGTTTCTGTCTATGAAAGCAATGATACTGGTTAAGGGCAACCTGCAAATGCACTACGCACGTATTACACACATGTTCTTATGTACCACTGTATTTCAGCACGAGATATGCAACCAATCTTACTTCAGAGTCGCAGTGGCTGCCTACCTTATTTTCTCGCAGATGCTTGGAGCACCAACATTAGTAATTCAAATGTCCCAGGACGTTATTAGAAAAACCTTTTGCGGTACTCGAAATGATCCCGTCTAGCCACTTTGAAAATTAATAAGCAGAATAGCCTCGAAGCGTGACCATTCAGGAAAACTCCATACTTTGCCCTTTCATGGCTTTCCAGAACGTAGTTGCAAGTCAGTAACTGTAGCTTTGTAAAATGAGAGGATCAGACGGTGGTGATTTTCTGCACAGTTATGAACATTGCAAAAGTGGCCGTAAAAGTACTGAAGTCATCGCAGGGTAAGGGCAATTTCAGCGAAGTACATCACATTAATAGCTGTTAGTACTTCGCAGGTCGTGCTGTGGTGCTCGGGAGCGAATATCACCGGCTGAGGTGGCTCAGGGCATGAACAGATGACAGTGCAGTGCTACTGAACAGGAGATCTTAGGCTTCGAGCCCCGACCTAGGCTTAGTTTCCGAGGTTTCTCCGATCAACACCAAGCAAATGCCGTAGCAGTGCTCTAACAAACGAGCCACATATAGTGCGCGTTATTTCCTTCCCCTTCCTTGTCGTAACCTTGCCCCTTACTTACAAGCACTGGTGAGAGACCTTGATAAGGAAAACCTCGCAAGCAGACGAGTAGATTAGTGACGGATCTCACCATTCAGCGGGAACCCCCCCCCCACCTCTCATTAACAAATTGCAACCAAGGATGATGTTTACAAGTAATCTCACTTATCATCCTTAGGATGTTCGACACAATCATTCTCATTAAGTGCAATTGCAATGATATCGTCGTACAGAAACATTCTGATGTTTTTGCAAAGGATAAGTCATAAATTAAACTGTAGCGTTACAGGAAAATGTAATTAGTCCTCCAGAAAATCCAGCATTACTTGGAAATGGAGAATGATGTTGATGGTTTATGAAGATATGATGTTGGAACAATGATGGAATGAGAGGCGCGAGAATCTCGAGGAAACTGCCACGAATCCACTTCGTCCGAACCAGTTCCACATGCATCGACCGAGATTCGAAACCCGGGCCAGCATTGGACAGCGAGTACCACCAAAACATGAGCCGGACATCCGCATCCATAAGAAAGGAAATCGCGCCACACACATCGGCCCCGTCCGCCACGCCAAACCTTCATTAACTTGGCGAGCGCTAGCGCCGCTCGGCCGGCCCCGCAACCGCCGGCGGTGTGCGCGTTGCGTCTTCCGCCGCTTTTAAGGTGGACAGGCCCATTAGCCAGGTAATGGGCCCGATAAGTGAATGGGCGGCCGCGATGCGCAGCGCCCGCTTGACGGAGGCAGCTCGACGACCCCCTTGCGTCTGTCGGGCAGGAAGGCGGAAGCTCAGCGTAAAATTCGCTTTGTCGCCTTAATGTGCCTCACGCGAAAAGAATGAATAGGTCGAGTTTATCACGGCGAGAACTTAATTTACGTTTTCGGAGGCTTTCCTGCGAAAAGTGACGTCTGGTGGAATCGGATATCGTTATTCGTGGCCTCTTCAGAATTATTGAAAGGGTGTTTTTTTTATGAATGAACTGAAAAGCTGCCTTTCTCCGGTACTAAAAGAAAGGTGCAGTTCTGTTTTTGTTGGCACAGGAAGCAATTCGTGTTTCTTACTAGAACGCGAGTTATTGTATTAACGCTCTTTACCGCAGATAAACAATAATAAATTAAAAATATTGATTAGTGTCTGGAGATGAATCTCATTCTTATTAATAGAATCAAGACTTATGAATAGTACGTTCTGAACAAAGGAAAGTGATTTGAAAGCAATAATACATGTATATAGTTGAATTTTCAGCTTTTTTTGTGGTCTTTGAAGTGTGTAGTTACTTTGAAAATACGTAATTTATTCATTAACAAGAAAAACTAATAAATAATGATCTTTAGGTGAGAATGGATACATAGAAGAAAAACTTTACTCAGACAATTTATTATGAGCTTAAAGCAGTCAAGTAATAAAATTAGACTCATACATTTTAATTATATCTAAAAATAACTACATTCAGAAGCCAAAATTTTTCGAAGTTTGGAATATGAAGTTTTTGAATGAGAAACCATCCCTTACCGATTTACAAAATACGCAGTTGATTGGCATTTTATTAATTACTATTAACATTTTATTAGCAGTTATTATCGAATAATAACTGCGAATAAATGTGTTAGCGGTGTCGAATCTCCCCTGCCGGGAGGAACTTTGCACCGTGGATTTCGAAAGTAGCAAGGTCACATATATTCAACAGCTAAATACGATTGTGCTGGAGAGCGCTTTGTGCCAATTGGGCGTAATCCCATTATTCCGAGACGGCGCGAGTTACGCGGCCAAGGGCGGCGCGCGCGCGTGCCAAGAGCCTCGATCTACAGCGCGATTCAAAACTTGGAAGTTGGAGCAGCGGCGCGGCGCGCCGTGCTCTGGGAGGTATGCACAGCGCTCGCCGCGCAACCTGCGCTTGTTTGAGGAACGCCTTAGCGCCGCAGAAAGGATTTGCGCGTGCCGGGCGAAGCCGCTCGTCGGAAACGTGGGGACGGGCACCGGCAGCTGTGCTGGCAGAGGTTGTGAGGTACAGTGGGCGATGGTGACACGGGCAAGAACTTGAGAGATGGTGGTGGTGGAGTTAAGAATTGTTTTATGATTCCGGGTACGCCAACTGCTATGGTCATTTGTCCTCTTAGTGTAGTGAATGTTTTGTCTCGGGAAATGGCGATGTTCCTCCCCCACTGGATCCGGTGCCATTCTACATGTCGGCTTGCTGAGGACTTCCTTCTCCAGCTATCTTCACCCAGCGGGTCATCCTCCTATACAGAGCAGGCTGGAAGTTCCCGATTGGTCTTCCAACATTTATGTGTGGGAAAGTGTGTGTGTAAGTTAAAGATGAGGAGAGGAGAAGGAGGAGGTGGGAAATATCGCGCGCGTTCCGTGGCCCGTTAGTTAGGGAACTGCTTTACCATTCACTTAGTTTTGATTGGAAAAATCTCGGAAAACTAGCGATCCGAGCACCTGGCTGCTAGAATTCTCCTCGTGACAGCGAGTGAATTCGACTAGCTATCTACCCAGTGTCGAATATCCTGACACCGGGACTCGATCACTATTGATTGTGGAGTTAATTGTAATTGAGGCAATGGAGAGGACTTACTGGTGACGTGAGTGATAATGGAGTTGGGAGAGACAGTTGAAGGGTGAACATCGTGTTAACGGCAGTTGCGAGAGACAATCGAAGGATCGGAGACGGTGATGATGTAGGCTAGAACTGCTGAGATGCTTTTTTTTGAGTAGATATTTTTCGAGGAGAACTATAAAAATGGAGGTAGTTGCAAAGTGGGTAAAGTAATTCGTGAAAATATTAGAAGTCACATCTTTGTCAACGTTAAAAGGTGGAGTAGTTGATATCAGCAGTTCGATCTGCGACTGTTTTGATTGTTGTTGTGGACCGGTGGTTCAATCGTGAGAAAAGTGTTCCGAGGTCTGGTGCAGTGTAGTTTGGAGAGGAGGATAGAGATTGCGACAGGGTGGTAGTGCTAACACAGTCGGCTTCCGCAGTCAGCTGTGGAGACAGTGGAGGTAGCTGCAACGATGGTACTTTGGAGCAGGTGTGCTAATGCATCGATTTCATAAGTAAACGTGCACTCTACCGTGCGCAAAGTTCGCAAAATCGAGATCTGGAAGGCAAAATCTCACATATTTAATCATCCGCAGCCCTTTGTCTAACATTCATCACACTGTTTCTTGTTGTTTGTTTTATAAAACATCAGCGATTATTGTACGATTCATACGTTATTTTGGGAAATACGTAAGAAACTGCGTATAAAGCTGACATGGAGTAAGAAATATACTCTTATTTCTAGCACTAATATGATATCGTAATTGGAGTTTATGTGGAAAACTGTATTATTACAGCACAAACTGTGTATTACAAACGCATATGATTACATACATTTCCTTTTGAAATACTGTTTAAACTTTATTTCCAATATATTAGCCTAAAGTAAGGAAAATTCTTACGCTCGGTATAATATTTATTAATAGTTTTTAATTGCTGGTAATCTTTTATTTTGTTATTTGAACTGTTATTTCTTTCTTTGAAGAAATGTGTATTTCACCAAACTATATAAAGAATTATGAGGTAACAAGGTTTATTATTATAGGTAAATAATACGTTTAATTTACTAACGTATAAACTTCGAAGCACACATCAATGTAATAATCAATTTAATTAATTTGTTTATCAAATTACTATTTTTACAAATTACTTCAATAATACTGTTTGTCAAATTCGGAGAAGAAAGTTAATTTTTATGAGCTTGAATCGATAAAACGAAACCATTTTTCCTTCCGCATACACACATATATACATTGTTTTCTATACGGTTATTGCGTAGAGAAAACCCTTTACATTGAAGAGGAATGCATACTCTATGCTACAGCCAAAATATCTAAATTTTATATATCCAATTTTATATTCATTTTCACATATAGCTCTTGATTTAAGTGTGAATGGACGTGTTATGAGCCGTGTTATTTTGAAAACAAAATTGAGTTGTGAAAGTTTCCCCTTCGGTCTACCGAAGACCGGCAGCGGGACGCCCCGTATTTCTCGTGCATGGTCAACCCTGTGCTCATGCATCCTCCGCGGGAGATTTCCTCAATTTTTAGCCTCCTCTCTTGATGCAATAGCAGCGTATAGTTATTAAATCCCGAGACGAGCATAACCAGTAACTACCTCATAACGACCTGTCTGACTAATGTAACGTAAGGCAATTACAACGGCCTGTGTTACGGAGAGAATATTGATCAGCCTCCTATAATTAGATGATCATCAATTGCCGCAAAGCCTCTCTGCACTAATCATTGATTTCACCCGCCAAGGGTGGGGGAGAAAAGGATATAAACGAATTTTTGTGCGTCAATTGAAGTCGCCCAACAAGATTACTGCCTATACGCAATGGTAGTGAGATTGCTCGATCCACTTCACACCGCAAAGATTCAGTCAATGTGTTAACGTGTTTCTTTGATTGTAATGAATGATTATTTCGAAGTAACTTTCAAGGTTTGTATTTTTTTAAAACAACTAACACTCCTTGAAGTACATCTTCTGAAATATATTCTGGTTAATAAAGATAATGATATTCACCAAAGTTCTAAAACTTTTTCTCTCGCTCTGGAATTTATTAAAGTTCTATTCTTCAAAATGTATTCTTCAGTAGAATAGTTTTTAAAAAGGTTAATTGGTAGTAACTTACGAATCACTCATGTTTAAAGGCACGACGTTAATTACAAATCTATAAATAAAACGTTTAATAAGAAAATGAATTAACAACTTTCATCTCATCATCTCATGTTTTACGAAACACATCATTTTCGTATATTAATTAGCATACAAGCCACATATATTTTCATGAGAACTGGTATTTCCAACAAATTATTACTGTTTTTCAGATAAGTAATGTATCAAAATGAACTATGAGACGAGACTAGGTAATATCATCTGAACACACAGTGGTACAATACAGCAATCAGTGCCATCACACCCAATTTATTCAAACACGAAAGCAAATTCATAACAGTTACTCCGATATTGTGAACAGCATCAATAAATTTGAAGGAATTATGGAATATTTTAAATTG
This sequence comes from Gryllus bimaculatus, assembly GCA_017312745.1. NCBI lineage: Eukaryota > Metazoa > Arthropoda > Insecta > Orthoptera > Gryllidae > Gryllus > Gryllus bimaculatus. The sequence continues at coordinate 3,539,540 of BOPP01000019.1, read as the reverse complement.
GACAAAAAATGTTTCAGAACATTAATGGATTTTTCAGGATTTTGGAGTACAGGGGAAAAGCGTCTATGAATCGCTGAACTGCAGATAAACTTTCGTAATACATGTAAAAGATAGACAATATATGCATAGTTATAATATAAATATAACCCAAGCTAAAATCGACATGTGCGCTAATATATGCGAGATGTACGCGCAAACGTACAGGAAGTGCGCATGGAGTCACATCTCCAATGTACGGAATGTGTACAAAGGCTTGTCACGATATACAAGGTGTACAACTTTGCTTCCGCCGTTTTTCAATAGTTGGCTACAGTGGTAATAACGGTCGC
>BOPP01000019.1:3427215-3530285 GCA_017312745.1 Gryllus bimaculatus | reverse complement strand
CACGCCGCCCCCACGACGCCCCCACGCCGCCCGCGGCGATTAGCTAGGACCAGGCCGAATTTCAGGGGGAGGGGTCCGACGGGTGCTTTGCCCATTGTGCATTCTCGAATCGGCGGCCCTATGGCGCCCCGCGACCGGTGTGAAACGCGACCCTCCCCGCATCCCTTGCCGGTTCCTCCGTTGCCACTAGGGTCCCTGAAGACGGCCTGATCCCCTACACCACACAATGCAAAATTCACCCTGAACAGGAAGACAGTTTCATGTTTACAAACGTACACTAAAAATGAAGATAAAGAAAGCGAAATTCTGAAGAAAAAAAGTATTTTACCTAGATAATTAATCAAAAACTTAACTGTTATACTTTGGTGTTTATCGGTTGTGCTGTTTCTGTCAAATGTGGGTGAGTTCACAAATAGGGACAACGGGACTAGTTCTTCAAATTCCAGAGATCGCAGGGCTTTTTTTTAGATGTGCTCTGATATTTTTTCGATTTCAAAAATTCTTTGTCCATCGGAGTTTTCGTCAAAAAGAGTAGCGGGGTTCAACGTGCATGTACAATCGAGCTATTGAAATACTCGGCATTAAAGAAATGAAAATACTTCATCATATCTAAATGAATTTCCCTTCTTTATTGACTGACATGGACATGTTGAATTCATTTAGGACGCGAAACAGTTCACTTATCTGACTTGAGATTACTCCTACATTTCCGTAAGTTTAATAAACTTCCATCCCTCGCTCGTCCTCCTGAATGGCGGAAAATTTGGCACCGTGTCGTTGGTCCTCCCAGTCCGATCGCCGCGCCGGTCGCAGCCCCGAGATCGATGCCCGTCTGCTCCACCGTCGCCGCGGGCACTCGTGCGCGCGCGCCCGGCGAGGTGTTCTCCAGCCCTCATCCACACTCGCACATTCGCTCTTCTCTCTCACGGGGAGGGGGAGGAGGAGGGAGTTAGCTGCCGCTGGCGGCGGCCTGCCGGCGACGCCGCCGCCGCGCCTACTGCATTACGTCGTGACCTCACCTGAAACACACAGAAAATTGATGGATCACGGATACTGTCGATAAGAATTTACATTACATTCTAATGAATAAAGTTGTTTTTTCTCTAATGCTGATTGATCGATTACTAGTAATTCCGGGCGTGTTAACTGCTAAGGTCATTAATCCCGTTAGCAAAGTGCATGTTTTGCTCGGGAGGTGGCGGGAATCTTGCTCCGCTAAATGGCGAGAACCGGTGCCCACCTAGCGTCGTCTAGCGGGGTTTATCCCAACCAGATATCTCCCACCAGCGGGGCACCGCTCTAGGACAAGTATTAAGCTCTCAACCGGTCTTACGGCATGTAGTTCATGTAAGTGTAAGTGTGTAGAGGTAGGATAAGACAAGGAATGGGAAAGAAAGATCGCCGTAGCCCTTTTGGTAGGGTACTGCACCGGCATTCGCCGGGTATTGATCGGAGAAACCACAAAAAACAACCAATCAGAGCAGCCTGGCGCTAGAATTCTCCTCTAGACAGCGACAGAAATCGACATAGCTATCTGGAAAATGTCGAAAATCCTACCACTGGCGGGATTCAAACCACAGGACCTCCCGGTCAGAGGCACTGCAGTGACATCAGTTGATGCCCTGAGCCATCTCTCTCGGTCTCTGTAAAGGTAATAGCATATTTCTTAGGCAGTTAAGTCAACAAAAATCCACAACCATTGTTTTGTTTAATCCCTATTCGATCTAAAACATACCTCTACCCTAGAAAATACTAATATCCACTAGTCTCCGTGTATGCATTTTGACCCTAATGGTCAGGTTTTGATTAATTAATTAGTTTGCGTTTCCAAGCGCGTCATTAGCAATATTATAGTCATTAGTCCCACTAGTGTAGTGTATGATATATCGCGGAAGATGTAGGTTTTTGCCCATTAGAATGAGATATTCGGCATAGGTATCCACGTCTGCTTGGTGGATTATTCCGCACCGCATCTCCGCAAGTGCGAAATTCGCAAACATTCTCGTTATATTTTAATAGCATTTCTTACAGCAATTTTCAAATTTCAATTCAACAATTCTTAGTGCAATTCTAGCAGTAATTTTCACACCAATAATGTACGAATTATTGCGTCGTATTATAATAGCAATTATCGTTATATTGTGAAATCCACAAAATTCCTTATTTTTATAAAATTTGAGAGGGCAAATGGAAATATTCTCGGTGTACTGGAGGCACATATTTGAACAAAATTTAAGCTGAAGATTATAACATGCTCTAGATACGTTAGATTAGGGTATGTTACAAAACTATGCAACAGAATTTCCCTGATTCTTGCAAATTTCATTATCGCTCCAATAATTCACAATACGCGAACGTATTGTGTGGTAGAAGAAAACATACTAATTTTGGAGACATTTGTTATTTTGCACCAATATGAGCTCTCTATGAATCGAAGTTAACTTCTTAAAGGAGAAAGAATGGATGCAAGAAAAGAGATTCGGCATAATAGAAGTCATCTTTAACTTCTTCTTTTTCTTCTTCTTTTCTAATACTTTATTGCTAGAGATATTGGTAAACAAATATCAGGTCTAGAAAGATTGATTGCATTCAATAAATAAATATGGCATGACATGTAACGTAAGCCAAAATAAATTCTTGACACTATAAGCAAAATTCGACCTTCAGCACAACGCTTTTAATGGCGCTTTCCTCTGGAAGGCTGGGAAACATAATTCCACGCCAAATGAAAAATACACCCGGAGGAGTTCCAGAAAATAACTCCCCTCGGGATAAATAACCCACTGAAAACAACATTTTTTTTGTTAGATCAGTTTCCTATTACAATATACTATTAGAAATAGGAAAGTTCTTTATTTGAAATATATCTAACCCCATTTTTAAGACAAAAATAAATAATATTTCACAAATCCAATGAGAGCGGCCAAGCCAAATAAAGTTATTATTTTAATAACGGACGTCGTTGTACAAATACACAATTAATGTAAATAAATTTCTTCGAAAACGTATGTCTTTTCGAAATATTTCTTGTAAATATGTTTTAGAAAATATATGTCTACTTTTCGGATACTTTTTGCTTCTTTTCGAAATGATAACTCATAAGAAATTACCGTTTTTTTATGTTAAAAATAGAACTTCGTGTAATCATGGATTTGAAATCGTGCTTTCCGATACAATGTTTCGATTTTCCGTTCCCAGCTTCGTTACAACTTCAAAAATCACCGAATTGCCAAGCAACGTTTATTTTCCCCAAAAAGATGCGAGATTGAATTGCGTCGCAGAGAGCTCGTTCGGGGGGGGGCGGCGGGGGCATGAAGTGACCCGGCAGCAGCCGTCGACCCAGTGCCGCGCGCGCACCTTCGGGGCAGCCGGAGGCGGCGATGGAGGCGGTGCGCGCGCACAGCCCTGCGGACGCTGCTCCGCCTCCGCCTCCACCGCCATTGATCCCGTGACGTCAGCGCGCCGGACGTGACGTCAACCGGCTCGTTAGCGGCGCGGCGCGGGGCGGGCGGGCGGGGGCGGGCGTATTTAAGGAGCGGCGCGGAGAGGGCGGCTGCGCTCCGGGGCGCTCCCGCCCCCGGCCCGCGGACCGCCGCCGGGCCACGCCGCGCCCGCCGCGCCCGCCGCCGCCGAATCCTCTTAGCGCCGCCACGTGCCGGGCACGTGAGGCGCGGCTAACAGGATCGTTGCCGTCTCGAGCCCCCGCGGCCTCCGCGGCCGGAGGACGGCCTGCGGCCTCGGGGGCACTTGCGGGGCGTCTTCGCGCGCGGGCGAGGGCCGGGGCGGCTGCCGCACGCCGAGCGCGTCCAAATGCCAGCAACTGCCGCTGATTGGAGTAGTCGAACGCGTTTGCGAGACCGGCTGCGGGGAAAACTTCCTTGGGACTTCTCAGAGAGCTCGGTTTCATCCGGTGTAGCGGTAGAGTGGTATTACTCTAATAAATACGGCCGGGGGGGGATATGTTGTTTCGTTCTACGGAGATTATTACAAGGTTACGACACCTTGTAGAATTGTTTGAATAGGTACTCTGCAAATCGACTTTCAGAGCGCTTTTCCAATTTTCGTTGTATGCATCCTCGTTTCAATATCAGCTTCTGTTGTCGCAATGTCTGTAAGCACTGTAATCGTGTAGAGTTTACTCAAAAGGTCTCCAGCAACTTGATTCAACGAGTAAGTGTTCACGTATGCGCGACTCTCTGTAGATAAAACCTCCTTTAAGTTCTTCGAAAGCTCAGTTCCATCCTACATAGCAGTAGAGTGGTGATAAATATTTCTCGCAGAAGCAATCATATTTGCCTTAGGCGCAAAAGTACTTGGATTCGCGGCCTCGTTGTTTGTAGAATTTCTGAAATATTAATTTCAGCGTTTTATTGAGTGCTTCCTTTCCCTATGACAATCTCTTGTTTTCTTAATCGCTTCAATCTTACGAAAGATAATTGTGATCTCCTGGTGAAGGTGTAACATGCAACTAAATTTTGTTAACGTTTTTAAACTTTTTTCCAATTTTTATCTATATGAGATAATAAATACAATAAAAAATTGAAACGAAGTGAAATCGAATCAGTATGCCCATTACACTAATGAAGATGATTCTTAAGAATATTGTCTCATGCTTAAGAAATAAATAAAAAAGTAATCATTCCCTCTTCTGATTATTCAAAAGATAAAAGCAGATTTACTTCCCGAAAATGTTTCTCCGAAAATTATATTATTTATTATTCCTTTAATTAGTATCATTCTATATTCTCAGTGAGACATACCCTTAATAGGCGGCAGACTACGCACATACTCGTTTCCGGAAAAGCATGTTCTGGAGAAGTAAGAAATCATATCAATTGTGGATCTTCTAGTTACTTGAATTACAGGCAAAGTCATACTTAAATTGAATATCCTCTCAGAGACTTTCCGTTCATCAGGGACCGTGGTAGGTGGTGTGTGCTAAATGCAGGTGTTCGGGGAGGAAACGATGAAAATTTGAAAATAAGCTCTTAAGACAATTTTAAGAATATTTTGTCATATAAACTATGTGGATTCTCCAAAAAATGGATATTTCTGGATTATTCTGGATACGTGGATAATTATCAAAGAAATTGCTTCTAAAGACGAGGGAACCAAAGAAAAATAAAGATACCCAATAAATATGGCATTACGATAACAGAAATCTAGACTCGCGTTGCATTCTTACCATCACATAACCTACAGTGGTAGCGCAAGAGGTAACAGCAAGGCGGGCGAAAGGTCATGGCCATGGCAAAAGCAATGAGGATGGAATAGAGGCGAACGCAACAACGACGACGATGACAATGGCGTGGCAAGAATCGAGAAGGAAGGGAAATGAAAGGACAATTGTATAGACATTGCATAGGGAAAATTAAATAAAAGACGTAATGTGGTAAAGAAATAGAGGAGGGAAGAACACGGAGGAACACCCACAAGTATAAAATGGGGACCAAGGAAAAAGTGGAGGCGAACAATATGAGCTGTCAGCGAACAATTCAACACCAGAAATAAAAAGACAACCAATAATAGTAAGCCTCTTTCCGTATAGAATCGTACCACATGGGAATGCTTATCCTCCATCAGTTTCCCCCACCCCGTCGGTGGTAGGTAGGAGCAATGTTGGTCCAAAGTGGCGGGAGTGGCGGCGGTGGTTGTGGCGCGGGGGTGGGTGACGCTGGCAGTGACGAGAGCAGCCGCAGCAACGGGGAGGAGAGCGGTGGGGGCGGCGGCGTCCCAGCGGGGGCGTTGCGGGGCGCGCGCTGACGAGCGTGCAATATTCAGAAACCGCCGCCGGCGCCACCGCCGGAGGACGCAAGGGCGCAGACGGCGCCGCCGCGGCGCGGCGCTGCGCGACGCGGAGGACGGCGATGGCGACGGGGACGGAGGGCGAGGACAAAGGGGGCGGGCCGGGATCGATAGGGTCTTCGGCGCTCACCCTCCCTTCGGGGGAACGTGGGCGACAGCGGCCCCCGTCACATTGCCTGAGCGCGGGGGATGTGGTTCGTGGCCCGGGGCAATGCGAGGAAGGACGTGATTTCAAGACCGGTTCTTCCCTGAGGTCCTTTGGAGAACCTTGGAAGAAACTTTTCATGCAGACTCCGATAACTGGATGTCTTAACTTCAAATGTGCGTCTTTTGAATGCGTACCATGAGCTGATATTAAGGTTGGATGAGGTTACTTCTGATTGTGTCACTTCTGGAAATTCGCAAATCGATATCCTCTGCCCATGATAATGGAAATAAAAATATGTTTGTGATATTGAGTTGGATCACAAATTCACTAACCGGCATGTCTTTTTCTCATTTCTGTCCAAATTTGGATCACGATTTTGTAATATATTGAACGATGGTGTTAATGGCTCTATATCCTCTTCATTCGTATTACCAAATTAAATACTCGTTTATGAAAAGTTATATCCAAATTAATGAAAGCAACAGAGAATATTTCTGCAGTCTAACTAAACGAAATTAACATTCGGTTTATTTGTTCTTCAAGGCTAGAGATTACACGGACGTTAATGGTCAAATCATAAATCAATAAACATAAGTGTCTAATTTTTTGTAGAAAACAATTTTGCCATACAAATATGATAGAGTAACTTGATTTGAGAAAAAAGAATACAAATTTTGATTTTATTATTTGGAAAACGCAAATGACAAGCAGTTGTATCAAAGTAACTGAAGTTACGATTTTTAAAATTTGAATTGAGAAATTTGATTGCACTAAAAACGAAACAAACCATTCTCTATCTCTACTCCAAACCTTCTAGATGTTACAGTCGACTTAAACTGGCACTAACTAACAAAGTTATTTTTTGTGTCATGCAAAAAAAAGTATGGTTTTGATGGCAAGAATTTGGCTCAGCCTACATAAGTGTTAACATCTATTGTTGAGTTTTTAACTTTTTGTCTGGTTTGTCAACGTATAATTATTAATTATAATATTATGGCAATACACCACGACATCCTCTGAAACCTAATGTCTTTAACACTATGTATTCTTTTCCTTTGCGTACAACAATGAGAATTCTAAGATATATCATGTATTTTTAATTCTATTTTTTTACTTTTTCGCGCTTCGTAAGAAGAGAAGTTATGTAACTGTGCGTCGAAAAACGGCAAATTTTTGGCAGAAAAAGATTCATTGTAGACCTCCGAAAGCGAAAAAATGGATAAATCTTATTGCATATATATATACTTCTTCCTCTAACACATGGTGTAACCAGAATCAATATTTTCCAAGTCTTTGATACCGAGAAATCGATTGACGGCAAAACGTCTGTCTGTTCATGTGTTGTCAACACTAGCGCCTAAACCGTTCTGTTGATTTTCCCCAAACTTTATATTGCCCTGATCATCTGAAAGAACTTGTATCATTGACAGATTCAAACGAATATTTTGACTTGCTTCAAAAATCTTTTCAAACTTTTCTCAAAAAACGGCACCAAATTTTTTGATGTAACTTTGTCTTGGAGTAGCATAAAGAACACTTAAGAAAATGGAGTAGGTCACATGTTCATTAAAATCCGTCATTTTTGAAAATTGCAAAAGTGTAATTTTTGGAGGGCATCTTCTTACAACTACAATATTGAAGATACAGATTTTAACTTAATGAAATTTTTCCTTTAAAAATAGATATTGAAACAAGGTCAAGTTCACTTCTTAAAATATGAGTAATTTTCGTGTGATATGGAAAATGGCAACACATATTTTCTTTAAATTTTCTTCTCGAGGTGGTACAAAATATGATGTGGATCCCAATCCACAAACTCTCCGTTTTTTTCGAAAATTGAAACAATTTAACATTTCAAAACTACAACAATTTAAGTTAACAATTTTTGCCTCATACAAAGTCTGTTGTAAAAACTAAGGCCTTAAAATGATTACAATTTTTTTTGAAGAAATGAGTGGTTTGCGCGCAACGTGGGCTTGAATTTAATGTAATTTATAGAAAAATGTTTTGTCCAAAAGCGCCTCTAATTTTTTTTTTCAGGGATAGATGAAGGGACCTTCAAAAGAATGGCGTGGATCTGATTTTCGTTAAACTCTTTAAATTTTAGAAAATAGCAAATTTATGTGCTGTTGTAACATCATTAGTTATCGGTTATCTTCAAGAAATATTCAGTTACGCCAATTTAATATAATGATAATGATATGCTGGTAAACGTGTAGTAAAATGGCTCTTCCTTCGGAGCTATTCTTCTCAAAATAAACCGAAAAAATAAAATACTATTTTAAGAAACAAAATGTATTTTTGCTACATTTTTAGTCTTAGCAGAGTATATGCAAAACAAAAATTTTAATTCACATTTTCACAATGTTTTACTAGTAACAATATTTTAAAACAACTTGGTCATCTATGACCATTTTTGCACTAAATTAAGATATTGGGTGGCATCTAGGCATTTCTACATTACTATTTCGCTGTATTAAAATCAATCATGATATTCTAGCCACTAGTGAAAAAACGTAGCACGATTTTATCATATTAGAACATTCGATGGAAATAATTGATTTAAATGCCACCTAAAGTAAAATTGGGTTTTACATTCTTAGCAGGCTGACTACATTCTTTGCAGCTTTTGTAGAATTTGGAACAAAGTCTTAAAATATTAATTATATTTTAAATACAATTAAACATTCTACATTTCTTCTAACTAACGGCTTCCTTTCTGTAGGCGACGCATTCTCTCCAGTTCTATTTCATCATTTTATTTTTTCCGTCGTTTCCGACATAAATATATTCTGTTTATTGTAGTGCATTTTAAGAAGTCTTTGAATGACTTGTTGTAAGATCAGTCATTAAAATAAAACATATCTCAAATTACACATTATTGAAATCTCCAAATAATAAAGAAACAAATTAGGTTTCTCCATCTTTGTGAGAATGTTTGCCCAGGATTTATCAAAGAGTCTTTGTAATATTTAAAAACTTTGCCATCTCACGAGTTTTGAAAGAATATTGGAGTCAAGGAACAGAAAATTTGTTTTTTTGTGTTGTTTTACCTTAACCATTACGACATATTCCCATCTCAGAATAGCTTGGCTTGTAGACCACTGCACGGGCTTGGGGAAATAAAAAAATAAAACCATCAGACGCACGGAATCTTCCGCAATTCGCAAATGATAATATTTCCATTTCGGTAAAAAGTGTGGCTTAACTTGTTACTTCATACGACTTGTTTACATTTATAAATGACTTGAAGCTGAGACACACGTCGACCAAAATCAAGATATAAACAGTTATGAACAGCAAGAGGCTAGCTGTATCTGGTGTTGCTTATCTTATAACAGCCTCAAGACCTTCAAATCTTTTGAGAGAGCACACCAACCAATACTTGCGTCATCATGACTCGAATCTAATTCAGTACTCCGTCATGAATCACTGGCTGGGATTCATGTACAGCTTATCATGGCAAATGCAAAAGAACCTCCGCTGTGCCTTATATCCAGACGTGCGTTATGAGCACAGTCACGAAGAACCCACTCACCCCTGTGATGGCATTTATTTTTTGTAGCAAGCACAACAAGCGCACCCACCCTTCTTCGCCTTCGGCCATGGTGCTCCTCAAAGCGCCTCCGCTGCCGAGCTGGCCAGCCTCGCCTCCGCCTCCGCCTGCGCCTGAGCCTTCCCCGTGGTCGCTCCTCCGCCGCCACCGCCTCGCGAGCCCCTTCCGGCACTGGCGGGGCGGCGGCGGGCAGCAGGCGTTTTGTAGCGGATTAGGCGTCGCGGAGGCTCCGGCAGGGCAGCGGCCGCCGCGCGGGGCTTCCCTGGCGCTTGGCGGGCTTCCGGTGCGCCCCTCGGCCGGGTCGCGCGACCACGCCCCCTCTGCCCTGCCCTGCTCCGCTTTGCTCCGCTCCGCCTGTCCCGCTCTTCTCTGTCCAGCTCCGCCCTGCCTCGCCCCGACCTGTCCCGCTCCGCCCTGTCCCGCTCCACTCTGTCCCGCTCCACCCTGTCCCTCTCCACCCTGTTCCGCTCCACCATGTCCCGCTCCGCTATCCCGTTACTCCCTGAAATGCCCCGCCCTGTCCCGCTCCGCCCTCTTCCGTCCCACACTATCTCGCTAGTATATGCATGAATGTATAAAACTGAAAGTCATTATTCTACTGGAAATTGATCTTTGTCAGATACGAGTATATACAATTAGAATTGTAGCCAAATTGTGCATTGCTTTGGGTAAGCATAATATATAACAAATTATTTTAGTCAACGTATTTTTGAATAATCACTGTTGGTTAAAAAAACATTCTAATTATAATCTAAACGACATATTTTAAAATTCACTCATGTGGAAAATAGAAATGTAGGCAATTAAAATACTTAACTTTTCTTCCTTGAGAAAAAGTGAAAAAGTATTTTAAATAACAAAATATTATTATCACAGAATTTTAACTTATGTGGTGACAGCATCGGACCTGGCATTTCATACACAAATTACGAATGTAATAAAACTTGAATTTCATGATCACGCGTTACATTTTGCTTGCAATATTCTCTTCTGCATTTTGAAACTTGTTTTTCGCAATTCTCTCATTCGACATCTCTCTAGTTTATTTTTTGTCAATATTTTAGTCCCAAGATCCTGTATTTCGAGAAATTTGATTCATAAATTCATTTCAGTCTCTTGAGAGTCCCCTAAACAAGTTGAATTGTCAATTTTCAAGGATCAACATTTCCTCGAGGTTGTTACAGCAGAAAACGGGAGGCGTATTGACTTCGAGAATCTCTTCAATATTCGCGTTTCCTGCAAACACAGATTGACGTGAGCGCTCAGCGGAAAAGTCGTTTCTGAGTCGGAAGTCAGCGCTCTAAGCCCCGTGCGCGGCGTTGAACCGCTCGAAGAGAGTCGTGACGTTAATGCAATTTAGGTGTCCTGTGATTCTTGTATTTCGGATTTCGGAACACGTCAACGGCTATGCTCATTTGTCCCGCAACTTTAGTTCCGTAAGTGTAATTCGATTAGTATATGCTTCTATAGCGTGAGGTAGCGGAGTGCTTCCCCACGGGATAGGATGATCTTGCGCCGTCCCATACGTCCCCTTCCGGGGTTTTCCCCCTTCCAGATATTTCTCACCAGCTGGGCACCGCCCCAGACGGGACAAGCTCTACTCGTAAGCTTACTGATGTGTGACAGTTCTGTTTTGACATTTTCTGAATGTTTTGATGACAATATTTCCGGATTGATTAACACCCGTTATTCTCACGATTGGCGGCCATCCGGATGCAGGGCAACACGAGAATTACGTTAGACAACATTAAACCAGTATTACTCCTTCAGGATTATATATATTCTTGTCAACATTATGGATATAGTGAAAAGACACAACCGCTGAACTTGACTCAACGCAATCACAGATGCAAGAATATTTCTTACATGGTTATCATTGGAGAATAGCAGTACTTTCGAGGCAATTAAACAAATGTTTTTAATTATATGATACGTGCGTGTTTTTGTATGATACGTGCGGAACGGAATTAATAAGATTGGTGCATGTGTGTTAAATTCATGCGTGTCTTTTGTATTCGTACGTGCCTTCGTAACCAAAGAGATAATTTGTAAAAGCTTGGACTTCTTGAACGTACAAGGCATTTTTGTAGAAGACACGTCAGACGCATAAGAAGGGCCGTGATTCTTACAAGAAAAATCATGCAACAATGATGACAATGTTGGTGATACCTCTGTATAGACATGTACTACATTTTCCTGGTTGTTTCTAGATGTAGACTAGTACTATTTTGTGTCGCTTATGAGTTTTATATCATAAAATATCAGTAGAGCATTATTATTGCTGTTTGTAGTACTATATTTATATCTTTAACCTCCTCCAGAAAATAGTTCAACGTATGCCTGCAACGCATGCATACATGCAACGTTCTCGCCTGCCTACGCCGCTGACATATCTTGACGCCAGGTGGCAGCTACCGGACAACGGCGCGGTGACAAAACGACGGCTAACAGACAGCTGCAACCGGGCAGCCAAGATCGAACAGCGATGATTGCATACCGAAGATCGGACAGCGAAAATCGAACAGCGAAATACCGTACATCGAAGACCGGACAGCGACCTCACAGCAGGGTCCGGACATCGGTTGCTGGCAGCAATGACCAATCAGCAACGACACGTCAGCCACGATCAGTGAGTGAAAATCGGGCAGTGAAGATCGGTCACCAATCCTCGGTTAGCAAGAATCGGTTAACAAAGATCTGTTAGTAAAGATAAGTCAAAAAAGTAAATATAGGTCAGCAATGATTAGTCAGCAATTATCGGATACAAAGATCAAACAATATGTTTTCACATCGAAGATCAGCCAGCAAAAACCCGGACATCGAAGACCGGACAGCGGCGACCTCACAGCAGAGATCGGTGCCCGGTCATTGGTGAGCGGACGGTGGCGACCGGAGAGCGGCGGCGAGCAGCCGAATCAGCGCTTGGTGGCGCCTCGCGGCGGCTGCTTCCGGATACCAACGTCTCTTTGAACAGTGATTCATTTTGGGCGAATTTTCCGATGAGATTGATGTTCATTCGATTGGAGCAGAGGAGGCGCGCCCTCCCCCTCGCCGCCACGCGTTTCAGACCGTTTCGAGGGAGGAGCGACTCTCCCCCCTCGCCCTTCCCCATCCCCCCACTCTCGGCCGGTGTCAGGCGCGACTCGAATTCGCTCCACAGCGCCGAATCACGATGGATTAACGCGGTCAAGTGCGTCGCCAATATCCACTCGCAGCAAGTAAACAACATATTAGATTTTCTCTCAAGAAGTAAGCGTCGTTCATTTAGTTTTGTTGTGCTATGTACGTCTGTTGTTAGTAATGATCCAAACTGAAAATTGCTTTCGGATTGAATTTGGAGACTGAAATTCTTATACTGAATACTCACAACTCCAAAAATCTCATAGCTTTTACGTCGATATTTTGCCTTCTTTAATATTAACTTTTTTGAATTATTATTATTATTATTATTATTATTATTATTATTATTATTATTATACTTGTTATTATGTTTAGCTTGTGATATCATGTAAATATTTATTTTTGCAAAAACATGTTCATCTGTTGTACGAACGAAATTTGCAAACCATAAAAATATAGTAGCTTCCAGATGTGTATTCAGCTTCATTTACATTTAAACGAGTGATATTAGTGGTTCTTTCATGACGTTTATGTGCCGCAAGAGGTACATAAATTTCACCTGCGATGAAAGTGGCGGCTGATGCTTTCAACCGGCCAGTGTGAATTCAGTGCCCTCTCTGTTCACTCACAGGCGAAGAGGTTTTCTCGAAGGCCTTCGCTGGACCATAAGAACAATGAATTGTCGATCCCCTTCCGAGGCTAATGGAAGGGTAGCGACCACCCCCGTAGACGTGAAAGCAGAGTCCCGGAGTGCGGAGTTCCCGCGTGGCCTTTTAGCCCGGCGTTGGCGGTTCGTCTCGCGCGTAATGCCATAATGGCAGTTTAGGCGATTCAGCGCGTACTGTGTGCCCGGGGCTGTTTGCAATCGCGTGGCGGGCAGGCCGGTGCGCTGGCGCTGAGAACGTGGCCGTCGGCCGCTGGCCGAGTTGTTGGTCTGACTGGCGGGCGAAAGGGCGGGCGAAANNNNGAGGGGGGTGGACGGGACGGTTGGGCGAGCTGGTGAGAGGGCGTGTGGTCGGCCGGCGAGCGGGCGGAGGCGAAGCGGTGCAGCAGGCGCGCTTACGAGTAAACGAGTGACTGGGGTGAGGCAGCGCTCCACCAAATTCACAACTCAAACATGCACACCTCGCGATGGTCCCACCCGACCAATGGTAGTGCGCGAATGTCCATTTTGCTTCATTGTCCTGTGTGTCTTTGTGAATGTGTGAGAGAGAATGGGAGAAAAAGTGATTAAGGTAATGGGAACAGTAATTAAAGAGTACAACCTTAAAATCCCTCAATTTTTTTTGTAAATTTAGCTTTCTATCAAAATCTAGATAATTCTAGATAATTCTATCAAAATCTAGTAATTAAAGAGTACAACCTTAAAATCCCTCAATTTTTTTGTAAATTCAGCTTTCTATCAAAATCTAGATGTTTCACTGCCAAATTACATCAGAGAACGACTGAGAACTTCAGATTATACTTTAGTTAATAGACTGGCGTAAGCCCCGCCAGAATTCTGAATTGATGAGTATAAATTTATTGAGTTGAATTACTGAAGAGTTGTTTGGCATTTAATACTCTTAAATCCTAAAATAAAAGTCAAAAATAATTTTGAATAATACACCGTACTTTGATTTTTGAATCACATTTGAAGCACCTTGACCAGATTTGAACAATACACCTTAAACCACTGCGTATACGGCCTGCTTATGATATACTATTTCTGATAACATTTCTCATTGTGACATGCATTGCTTTAGATTTATTAGAAAGATAGCTTAAACCTATTGAAGATAGATATTTTTTCCTTAATGAAATATGTTCTTTAAAACCTATTGAAGAAGGTTACGTTCAATTTTTCAAAATATGGGTAGATATTGTGAAATTTTACACCAAATGTAGGCAATTATTAAATATGTTTATACACTTTTGTCTCAAAAGCTGCACCAACTAATTTCATTGAATTTCTCCTCCTATGAATCAAGGCAGGTTAAAAAATGATGCTAGACCCATTTTCGGCTAAAGTTTTGTTTTAGAAAATTACAAAAATTTAACATTTCAAAACTAAAAAATTGAAGACAGTGATTTTTGCCTTAGACAAAGTCTGTTGTAAAACTCAGTTCTTAAGAAAGGTCGTGTAAACGTTTTTGAAAAAAACTATTAGTATTCGTATATTGTGTGCTTAAAATTCATACAATTTAAAAAAAACCTTTTTCTTAAAATCCACTCCAAATTTTTTATTCATTTTTTAGGATAGAAGGGGATCATGAAAAGAATGATGGAGGTCTAATTTTTGTTGAATTATCGAAAATTGCAAGTTTGGAAATTCTGCAAGAATGTATGTGGTGTTGTAGCACATACCTTGTTGATTACATGAATATTGCCTTTCCATAAAAATGTTTATCAATACATCAGGAGTCAGTAATGTATAATTCTACGTTGTTAAGAACTTCTTGGCAAAATTCATCAAGAGCGTCTATTTTGCAGCGATATAAATCACTTAAGCGAGTCTTCATGGCACGAACTACTAGGCTACGTTCTCAGAGTAACATTATTGCTTTGGAGAATATTAGATGGCAATCAATGGTAATTTGAATGAGCCATGGGGGAGGAAATACTCAAAATCTGTTTAACTGAGCTCATGAATATCAGTTTTGGTCAGATTAGATACCAGCCTCATCGTATTGAAGAAGGGCAAGATTAGCGGAGTTGTCTCGTTTAGGCATTCGTTGGCGTGAAATGCTCTTTATTGGCTACATGCTTTTGAAGCCTTTCATTTGGGGATTATTCCTTCCCAGTCCCGTCAAACGAATAGCAATCCCTTACATGAGCGATAGTCGCCTTTGGACACAGATGGTGCTGGCTCGTCACGACCCAGCTAAACACTTCTGTACTTCATTGATCTAAAAATACCAGCGTCACTGTCAGTGACAGCGACTTGTGGTATTATCTACACAAAAATGCAGTATCTTCTTCTGATTGCCAAATAATTATTTTTACTTTCTCGCACACGAAGTAATCTTGTATACGAAGTAATATAGTACGTACAACAAAGAAAGTTATGTTATGCTGCTGAAACACTGATCTGATTTCAAGACTTCTATGGAAATACACGTTTTAGAGTCCCCTGATACAGAAAAAGTGGTACAAAACGTTCGTCTGCCGTCTGTCCGTCTGTGAACACTAGCGCTTAAACCATGTTTAGAATTTTTTCCAAATTAAAGAAACCATCTTTCTCCATCTTTCTCGAGTAAAAGCTTTGAGATTTTGAAAAACATTCTTTAAATATGGGGGTAATTTACACGAAACACTCCGTACAGTTGCAAAATTTTCTCAAAAAACTCCAATTTTTTTCTTTAAATTTCTTGTAAGAATAGAGTAACACACACTTATAAAAGTGGCATAGTCCCAATTTTAACGGTTAAAACAAAAATGGAGTGTTTTAGGAAACTTTTGTGTCGATATAAGAAATAATTTGTCGATTTTATGGCAGTCTTAATGATGGATACGCCATTTTCAGATGCGGCTCAAATGTCAAAGATTTGAGGTTTCCATGGCAGGCGAAGGAAGTTACAGGCAATGTAAAGATGGGAGCCAAGGAAGGTGATAATAAATAAGAAGTTTGAAAAAACTCAACAAAATGTTTCAATAGCCCACAAACAACATTAAAAAATCTCAAACTATGTACAGATATACGAATACGTAATATAATGTCTGTGACACTAGCAGTTTCGAAGTCGCTAAAACAAGTAATTTCTTAATCTTTAAGGGCCTACCAATGATAAATGAGTGATTTTTCTTGGGCATCTCAAATTATGAATATTCGCATTTCACAAGCCATGTGATGAGAGGTGAACGCGAAGATATGCTGCGCTTCCTCGGAGATTCAGTTGACGGAGAAGTCAAGGTCGCGAGCGTCAACGGGCGGTACTGCTTGGGGCCGGGCGGCAGCTGTTTGCACGAAACTCCAACCCAATCGTCAACCTCATCGAGAAGGGACGAGCCAGTGACCTGTGCGCTTATCGACCAATCAGGGCTACCAATTTGACGGGTGCCCCCGGGCCCGCGTCGGCGCGAGCGCCGCCGGCGAGGGCAGCGCGTGGGCTGCTTCAAGTGGAGCGTGGTCGCGGCTGCTGGCGAGCGTGCAAATGAGTTGTCTGGACGCCGAAGGGACCTCTATCCTCTTTATGCATAAGCGAGTCCCTTCAGGTGGCAGAAACACACCAGCACGTTCCTTTTAATATTAACTACAAATTGATTGATTTACTATTTTCATCTCTATGTGAAGTATAGATTCTTGAAGAAGGTGTTCATTTTTTTAGTTTTTTTCTATTTCGGCGTAGTTTGTATATAACAGCAACTTTTCGCGCATTTCCAAGACTAACTGGGCCGTTGTAGTCTCGGTCATTACTGTCACTTAAGAACGAGTTCACTGGAACCCTGACTGCCGGCTGACGGTCTAAGGTTCTGATGTCCTAAAATTGGGCTGATTGCGATAAAGAGCTATCGCAATTTTCACCACAATTCCATTAATTCACACATTCTCTGTTTTTATTCGATTATTTACAAATAACATGTTTTTCTCTGGCATTACTTAAACTATCTTGAGAGCTTCGACTCACTTATAAGCACAGCCTTCTGATAATAGAAAAAGAAAATTGTCAAGAAAGTGCTGTGCAGAAAGGAATGTTTCTCAGCAAAATGCAGTGGGAAACATTTGTGCATTTAACTGAGGAGAATATAATGGTGTGTTGTTTTCTACCTTAAATGACTTCTTTGCATACAATACGCCAAGGAAAGATGTTTTTCTTACAATTTACGAAAAAATTAACAAAAAACTGTAAGTGTAATACTACTGGATAGGGAATTATTTGCTAGTCCTCCAACAATAGATGTAAATCGAAAAAATAGAATTTTCTTCTCTATGACAGACGGAACAGATTACTGATTTAGAATACTCATCACAAAACTTGTCACCATCCTATCTTCTTTTCGGACGCGTTTATGCTTGGATATATGTTCCGCAGATGTAAAGAATACCAAGTTGTGACGTTGTTACTGGGTAACGAATGTAATTTAATAACTAAATTTGTTCAAAGAACCCCAAACACTCTGAACGGGATTCGAACAGGGCTCCTCTGGTTAATACCAGTTGTTATAACCACCGAGACAACCTTTCACATTTTTGAAAGCTTTTGCTTGGTATTCTTTACGTCTGCAGAACCTATTTCAAAGCGTAAACGCGTCCAAAAAGGTGACAGGATGAAGACAATTACTATATATAATAACGGGCAAAACATCAGGCCTAAGAACCTAGCCAAGGAATTGATTGTCTCGGTAGCTTAGTATTTGGGCGTAAATCGGGAGAACCGGGTTTGAATCCCGGTTGGGGTGGCAATGCTTTAAACAAATTTATTTTACTCGTTACAGTCACTTTTAACTTAAGTGATTTGTTCTAAGTCCTTAAAACGAGATAGTTGTGTCTCTGTGAGGGAGAAGAGTTTCGTGGGGAAACGCGAGCTCTTAGGGGGCAAGTGGAGGTACGTGCGCGTATGTTGGCACAGGCATCGCCCGATTAATGTTTTCGATTATGTTAATGTGATGCCTTGTGCCTATTTATGGATGTCAATCATAGCAATATAGAGATAATATATTAAATTAGAAACGTAGTGCGGTCACATGATTCAAAAACCTTATAATAACATTCAGATTGCTTTGCATCGACTCTCTATTTCACTATATTATTAAATTCAAGAATTATTAGGCAAATCAACTGCCACATTGTTCAAAAATGTCTCTCTAATTCGTGTCTACGGATATTTTTGGTAGGGTGACTCTTGATCTCTAATGTTAAATTTTAAGATTAATAATGCGACACAAATTCAGTTGCAGAGAAATAACATATTATATTCTACAATAAAATTTCAAATACATAAAACTATCAGCATTCCCAAGGTGGTTATGAGTCCAACACCCTCACTTCAATATCAAAAACAATGTTATATTGTTTGATGGCTTATTCCATAAATTCGGTTTGCAAGAAACTTCGATATCTGAAGGCAAAGGTCGGTGTGGCCTTTCTTTTTTTCTTCAGTAGGTCACCGCGCTCGCCGTGCAGTTGAAGTTCCTATTACAGATAAAGTCGAGTTTCGGAGGCGTGGGTTTCACGAAGTGGATGAGAAGTTCAATTCGGAATTTTTATTCACGTTCGTGGCGAAGGTCTTCAACGTCCTATCTCTACTGATTTCTGGAATTCAGTCTCTCATGTGCTTATCATTCCGCCAAATGTTTAGTAGTTTATTTTCCCGTTTCGTCAACGCAGTAGTGACGTTATGTCAACGTATGTGTGATAACGTAATTTTTAAATGAATACTACCTTTTAAAAGTTATAAATTAACGAAAGTTATTTTTTGAAATTTACCGTATGAAAACGCTATACGAAAGAGACTTCAATTCAAATTGTAACTTCGTTTCAAGATTTTTCGTCGGCCGACGAATGCTCTCCGACGTGAGTTATTGCATTTCCAATAGTCACTTCATTTTATGATTCAGTTCTGGCTTCAATGGTCTAGAGTAAAGTATTATTGCATACTTTATAAATATATCTTCCACATATTGTTTTAAAGATTGTATAAAGTGAACAAGGAAATTATGTTTTGAAACATTGTTTTCCAAACTGAAATTCATGATATATCTTTTGCCTTTTGACTTGTGAATTTACATGCTAGGAACTGAACAATTCCGATTCACCAGAATAAGAGACGTCTTGTTTAAAACGCCTTCATCTACGTTAATTTTCATGTTCGAATTTCATTTGCCTCACGACATTTCTATAAATAATTAATTCAGTCATAACATTTTATAACTTTTTATTCATAGTATATAAATAGTATGTGCAACTCAAAACATTAAAATTTCTCCGTGTTTATAGTCAAAATGCGTTGCCTTCTTTAACCAACTTCTTTCTCACCTCCTCCGCAATTCATGGCCCGGCGCGGCGTAAAAATTCCTTTATTTAGAAAAGGACCCTGTTGAGTCTGCTCCCGCAACATCTCCCTCCCACGGTTAAGCGCCCTTCTCTTTGTAAATTTCCTTTAGTATATTTGGTTCATCTCAATACTGCCGAAACGTCACCTCCGCCACTACCTAACACCACTTCGACCACAGAGAGCTAACTGCCCATGTTCACGCCCAGGTGTCCTCGCCAACCCCGCCCCGCTCTCACTGCCTAGCCCTCTGCCACCGCCATTGCCTACGCCCACTCCGTCAATGCCAATGCCAATGCCACCGCCTGCTACGAACCAGTATCCTTGACAATCACCATCACCACATCCTGTCGTCAGCCCGCCAAGCCTTTTTCTCCCCCTTCCCTCTCTTTCTATCTCTCCTTCTTTCTCTCTCTTTCTCTCTACCTCCCTATCTTCTTCCTATTTCTGTATCTTCTCTATCTTTCCTCCTCTCTCTCTCTCTCTCTCTCTCTCTCTCTCTCTTTCTCTCTCTCTCTCTTCTCTCTCTCCTCTCTTTGCATTCTCACCACCACAACCGCGCCCTGCCGCCCAACCGCACCTCGCTTGTATCAGTCGCCCCATGCCTCTGCTTCTTCCCCATTCCCATCACTTAGCCGAGCTATCGCACCACCTCTCCTCTTCGCCATCCCCACGTGCCTGCTCTGGCTCCGTCGTAACCGCCACACCTCCGCCCACCAGTACACCACTAGCAACCGCCTACTCCACCACCAACTACTCCCGCTATGCTCCACAGCCATCACCCACTATAGGATCGGCTTACGCTCAACCAGAAGGCTCCAACGCACACACCGGGTTTCCCATCATCGCTTACGTCACCCACCCCTGCGTTGCCTGACTGCGTCACCATCTCGCCAACCGGCGACCTCACTACCGCCTCCGCCACAACCCCAAGAGTGTTTGCGCCCCCGCCCCCGCCCCCGCCCGGCCCTAGCCTCCCCCTCCGCGCCCGCCGCCGCCGCAGAGCGGGCCCGCCCTGTGCGCAACGCGGGCGCGGCCGCTTTACGACAACCCCGCAAGCCCCGCTGCGATTCGCCGACGCGCGTCTACTTTTCTTGCGCCAGCCGGCTTTACTGCCGTTTTGTAGTCATGAAGGCGCGTCGTTTAAGAGGGCTCTTCCCAGAGTCAACACTCGACGCGCTCTAATCCGCGAGGAAAAGAAGGCTTCCTCCCCCTCCCCCTCGCCGTTCCCCTCTTCTTCTGAACGTTAACGCTTACCTTGCGCTTCGGGTGCCCTACTTCAGCACTACTTTACGGCCAAATTTACCCTGGCCGCAACTGAGCTTACGGGAAGCCGCGCCGACGCGTCGCGCATAGGACGTCTCAATCGGCGCAACCGAACGACTGCGAGGGGCGACGTGCCCGGCCTGGCCTTCCCTCGATTAGGGCGTTTGGCTTCTCCCCTTTAGAACGGAATTCAGTCTCAACGAGTGGATCTGATACATTTCCCTGAATCTACGGCATGACGTTTGGTGATGCTGAATGATTAAAGTCCTTGTTTATAAGAAAATAAAAGTGTTTAAATGTGTTCATATACTATTTTCGCAGGGTACGATTCTAGTTGAAGCGAGAGGTTCACTCTTTACTTCAAGAGTGAAACCACTGACAGTGGCATTGTGTAGCGAAATGTAAATTATTTTAAAAGAAGTGGCGTTCTTCTTTACAATTTTTTTCCTTTTTAGATTTACTTTTTATTTATCTAGCTCTTCAGTTTTTTTCATTCTGCTACCCAAAGGCTTATGAAAACAATTATCACTCAAATTATGCAATTTTATTTTATTTTATTTTATTTTATTTTATTTTATTTTATTTTATTTTATTTTATTTTATTTTATTGTCATGAAATGAAACTTTCTGAAACATGTATTATTAATTTGGTGGTTTAAGAATTAATCGGGGTACAACAGTAAGTTGTAGTACTGGTACAGTGGAAGTACAAAAAGTCTTTATTCTCGATTTAATAGCAAAACTTCCGTTAAAATATTAAGCTTTCATTTTTTATTTCATACTCAGTAATTCGGATACGTACTCAAGTATAAATCTCTTTAATTTTTCCGTTTATATTTTTTTCTTAATTCGATGGATGCAATCGTTGTTAGCTAAGTACAGGACTTTTCCATTCCTTGCGCGTCGCGTTTTTGACGTCAGAAATAAAGATGGCTCGACGATGTTCCGTTTGAAGTGCCTCGTTTGGCGCTGAAGCTGTCGTTTGCGGCCCCAGCGACGACACGTCTCTGGCACCGTTGAGTCAAGAGAGGCGGCGGCGGCGGCGGGGCTGGGTGATAAGACTTTGTTGATCCTTTTAATGCCTTCTGTAGCATTTCTTTGGGGGTATAAAAATTTTGTATTGAAACTCATTTCTGAAGATCTGTTTCATCAAAATTCTCTGAACACAATTTCGTAGCGTCTATGATACTCTAGTGAATAGGAATAAAAATATAATAAAAAGTTGAAATACCTAATCATGAAATCAGCTAAAACATGAACTGATTAATTCTTTACGTCCGTTTTATGATTACATTTCGTAATCATTCTCAACACTTTTAGAAATTACCAGTTTTTAGTGTTAAGTCTTCATTTCCTCGATAACCTGACGTGATAAAAAAACCGATCGCACAATTAAACTCAGCGCAAAAATTTCGTTTCGGAACATGCATTAATTCGAAAACATAATTTTTGCTGTAGATCAGTGTCATCTAGTCTCAAAAGAGACAAATCATTTTTTTTTCACTTCACCAAATCACCTATTTCGAGCAGGTAGTAATTTACTTGGTTTTGAAGAAGTTTGATTAAAATTACGTATTTTTTATTACATACGTAAAAGTATTATGTAGTTGTATGTTGCCACGATTCACAACAACATTACAATCATGAGAGTGATCTGTTTAGCAGGAATACTTGAGAGCGGCCTATAATCATAACTAGCGTAGTTGTGATTCACAAAGTGCCAAAATGTGATTTTTACGATGTTTAGTTAAATG
Source organism: Gryllus bimaculatus (assembly GCA_017312745.1). Taxonomy (NCBI): domain Eukaryota; kingdom Metazoa; phylum Arthropoda; class Insecta; order Orthoptera; family Gryllidae; genus Gryllus; species Gryllus bimaculatus. The sequence goes on along the minus strand of BOPP01000019.1, from coordinate 3,507,665 downwards.
CAAGTGGGTAGAACCGTGTGGAACCGGGGAGTCCAAAGGTGCGGAATGAGGGGGAAAGGGGCTAAAGGAGAGGGAGGAGCGGGGGAGTGAGAACGCAGAAAGAGTGGGGCTATCGGAAAGAGCGGAAGAAGGGAGTGGAGTTTGGTGAGTGGAAGAATCGGGTAGAGCGGAAGGGGCTGGGAGGGTGGTGTGGAGGAAGATCAATGTCAATACGCATCGAAAGTGTAGGGGAGACATCCAAAACTGCTTAATAAATGGTTGTGATTGATACTCGCGCAACGTCAGGTTATCAGCCAGTTTTTCATATATTGAAATATCAGGAGTCCCTGGAGATGGAAATAATTCCTTTAAAATACTGGGAATTCGTACGCTACCAAAAATAATGAATGAGACCTTTGGACATATTGCTATCATTTATTGTGTTTCACCTTCCTCCAGATTATTGTACTGAAGATATGAGTGGTAGACGATAAACCAGACTTAAGTATATAGAAAGTTGAGAAACAAATATGTTTTCGCATCTGATCAAATTGCCCCTTCAAAATCATTCCTGAGAATGTGATATGAATGTAATTGCATATTTGTTTCCGGACTAAGATCTTTCATCCGAACAGCATCATCCGATGAAAAGCTTAGTCCTATAATCTAATAGCAGTGCAATTTTACCCCTCAGTCCAATCACCCGAATGTGGAAAGCGGTTCCCAGCGAGAGAGGTCAAATTTCCTAGAAAAATTTATAGTTGATACAGGTTCCTAAGTTCCTTTTTACCATTCGAAACTTAATTTCAGTACTGCTAATGTGTAAAAGTTGACAACTTTTACAGTTGTAATGGCGGCATTCTTATTTTCAGTGATCTCGTTTTCATGAGCGTGGGCAGCTCAGTGCAATAAATAATACATGTGCGAGCCACCTACCAAATCTGCGGGTAATATTGCGGAAGGGCTTACGGTAGCCAATGAAATATATTCTGCGAAAGCGCTAACATCAGCAAAAGGAATTAATGCGCATCTGGTTTGGATTAAGCGAACATGTTGGACAAGGGTGGATTGTGTGTTACTGTATATCTTTGATAAATAATTGAATACTTCATGCAAAACACAAAATATCGATTTCCATTTTTTTGACCATCTCAGTATCTAAAGTAGCAAACATTATTTTCCCTTTCCTTCTATACTTACGCCGAGGGATGAAAACTATTAGGATCACCTCTACAATACGACGTCAAGTTTTCAGTAGTTAAATTCCAGTTCAAGATTTTTTAAACTGTACTTTCTCACACACGTCACAATTAAAATCTATTACAGTATTTGTTTCAAAGATTATGATTGATACATATGGAGAGAAGATGCACGCAGTTGTGTACCCAATACTCGGGATGTCTGTCTGATTGTGTGTCTCTACGGATGGATGAATGTGTCACGCATAGCTCTTTTAATGTCCTAATAATATTTATGTCTACTTGACAGCTGGGGATAGGTTGAATGACTTTGTGACTTACTCGGACGGCAGACACGAGGTCATATGGTCGAACTCGCATCAAAAAGACACAACAACAGGAGCAATACCAAGAAACAAATCGCTATAAGAACTCACTACAGTGGACGACACAGAACAGCACCCCCGATGCATAACCAAAGGCGAAATGACGTTCTTCAATTTTCAGTAGCTTTGCGCTGTAAGATTTCATTTTTACTTTCCCGTATACATGCGTATGTAGATAGTAGTATATGTAGTATTGGCAAAGTTCTGTAATGTTGCGGAAAATTGATTTCGAGATTTCAACGGAAATACACGTTTTGGTGTTCCCTGACACCGAAAAAGGGTTTGTTTGTTTTTTAAATCGCCCGTCTGTCCATCCGTCCGGCTGTCCGTCCGTCTATATAGTGTATATGAATAACACTAACGCCTAAACTAAGCGTGCGATTTTTTAAAACTGAATAAACCATTGTCCATTTGGCCTGAGTCAAATCCCTGCTATTTTGAAAAACATTCATTAATTTTTGGGGGTGAAACTTCTGGAACATTTTCAAAATTTTCTCAAAAATGTGTCCAATTGTTTTGTTTTTTTTTTTACATTTCTTGTAAGAATATAGTAAAATACATTTATAAAGGTGGCATAGGTCATATTTTCACAGATAACTCTGAATTTTCGATAATCTAAAAACTTATTTCTGAAATTTCACTTATTTCGGAGGCTTCTCACAACTCCCAAATAGAAGATTGATTTTTCTATCAAATGCAATTTCTTGTTCATAATTAGTTCCTTCATTAAGGTCATGTACATTTTTTCAAACATTTAGTAGTGTTTGAGTAATATTGTTTGCAAAATGTGCAATTTTAAAAAATAACAAAAACAAGAAAACGGCTCCAATTTTTTCTTTAAACTTTTGATACGTATAGTGCTATATGTACCTTACGATATGACATAAACTCCATATTGCTCTATTATTTTTTTCCAAAAATTACAAAAATGAAGTTTTTTAACTTGTCTTTCTTGTCATTAATATTTACATTAGCGGATATTTGTTCACAAAATTGTATTTATGAGTACATGTGCTATAAATAATGATAAAGTTTTTAGAAAACTCAACAGTTTTTTTTAAATTTATTGTCTACCTGTTCAACATACATGTTTTTCAGGGATGTGAATACAATCATACATAACTTTTGGGTTATTTCCTAACTGTGGGTGCCCTCGACGGATGCGATAAAAGTAACAGTTGTATGTGAAAATGAGCTCAAAATTCCGTATTTTTACAAAAGTTCAATCGCCATTTTCTCAGAAACAGCAATTTTTTTTCTTCAAACAGTTCAAACGGATACTGCTAATTTCACTCCTTGATATGACATAAGATTCATTTTGCTGTATTCTTTTTTCCAAGCTTACACAAATATATTTTTTTAATGTATCTCATGCCGTTAATATGCACATTTTCTGCAATTTGTAAACAGTATTCTATTTGTGAGTGGATGTGCTTTAAATGACTTCTAATAAAGTTTGTCGATAACTCAAACATTTTGTGAGGAAAAGAGCTTCAATTTTGAATTTACAGTTGCGCTTAAGCGCCATTTTCTTAAATATGGCCCCATTTTTTTAAAAAGAAAACTGTCGTTTTTAAATACTCTTAAAATACTATTTCTGTTTTTCTATTAGGAAAACTAAATTAAAGAAAATTTCAAAGTAATGTATTTTGGATGGTATCTGTGCAACTGGCACGAGTACTTTGTGAGAAGAAAGCCATGTAATTCTGTGCAAAAAAATGGCACATTTTCGTCAGAAAAACTCTTATTAGAGGGTCCTGGTAACGAAAAAGTGATAAATTCAGTTGCTAAATAGAGAAAAAAGTCTCTAGCATGTAATGTAGACAGAATCGATGTGGGTCCTTGATGTCGAAAAATCAAATGATGTCAAAACGTCTGACTGTCCGTCAGTCTGTCTGCCCGTACTTTGAATAACTTTGCTTAACAGTTCATACATTTTCTCCAAAATTGATATTCCCCAATCGATCTGGCTGATGTCGCGGCTCCTTGAATTTGAAACCGATATTTTAACTTTGAACTGTACATTCCATTAAATCCCTGGGATATTTTCCAAATTTTTAAAAATGGCCTCATCGTTTTTTATTAAATTTTGTGGTTGTATAGCGTGAAAGCTATTTAAGAGAATGTTCAAAATTCTATTGGAATCTTCCTTCACCAAAAATATTCAAGAGAGAGAATTTCCTTTATTGAAATCTGTTCCTTATAGATACATTTACAAATAAGGTAAAATTTTCCCGAAAATTCCAGCAATATTGTATGAAAATATGGCAAGAAAGTGTGTGCTGTTTTATCACCACAAGCATCTTAAGTATTGGCAACTCTTCTGGGACAACAACAAAACTTGAAGCCTCTGTTTGGATAATTAAGTACGAGAGTGCTCTCGTTAGAGTACGAGGGTACACATTTATATTTTCCTAGGTTATGACCAGTGTCTAAAAGTCAATTAGTAAATGAAGCACGTGAACCATTATTACTTTTACTGAATCGGTTTTTATGTTCAATATACAAAATTATTGTATACTCTAATTGGTCAAAGCATCAGAAACGATAATAGTGAATAAGCAATATTTAGGATTTTACATGTTTTTCTCATTTCTTGAGTTTCTTACCCTGGGCTAAAAATCAAGTAATGCCACTGGTAAATATGAAACATTTCCATTACACATTCAGAAACATCTTCATCGCTAAGTTCATAATAAATAGTGATTGCATTATTTCAGAAATTATAAACCTTCTGTAGACCTATTCATTAGCATTTGAGAATAACTTTTGAGCAACATTTTGAGGGTTTTCTATTTTTCATATGGATAATACATAGAACTTTCCTAACTTTTCGACATCTCTACCTTTAGTTGTACATGATCGCAAAGGTTAAACTAGATCAATTTTTTCCTACACCTCCAATATTAGAGGTAGATGTTTCTCACTCAATGAAATGTATTTCACATTTGAACTGCGTGGTCTTACAAAGTTTCTCGAAACCTCAAAAGTTTTCTGTAAAAACGAGCTTCAAATTTCGTATTTACAGAAACGTTAAAACGACATTTGCTTCTAAAATTATCCAAATGTTTCAACGAAAAAAAGTCATGTAGGACGAGGTTTTACTCTTCTGTAATAATCATAAAATCATATTTAAGTTCCATCATTAGAGGATGAAAATGATAACAAAATGTAGTAGAAATAAGAAATTAGAAATAAAATAATTATATGCGTCGTCATTGCCAACAATATTATTTATAAGAAGAAGAATTAGAAATGCCAACGATAACTCACCACAGCACATATACATATATGAAGTTAGAAAACTAACTAGTACGAGAAAACTGCGCCATTCTGTCATACCTCTAGTTTCAACTATATTGATTCATGTGGCTAAGATGTTTTCAGCATATCTTCATTCAATAGATCTTTAAATGATACCAAGTACTTTTAATTGTTGATAATAAATCTAGGAGTAAAAGTATCGCTATGCCGGATATTCTCACTAGTTTTATATATTCGTGTATTCTGAAATATCTCCGACTTTCAACAAAAATAAATTCAACGAAACAAGGTAAGTATACTCATAATATATGAAGTAAAATATAAGGAAGTATCATTGCTCAGTCTGAGTTCCCATATACCTTATTTGTAACTATCCCTTGAGTTTAAGTATAATTTATTTGGCTTTATATTAATACTTTCAAATTTATTTCTACATTATTACAACCTTGCCCCACATGTTTTATAGTGTTTGGTGTTGATTTAAAAAAAAATTGGAAATACGGAAAATTGCGTAATAATGACATGACTCGGATTCGATCAGACGTACATCTTTAGAACCATTTCTTTAATTTAAGGAAATGTTTTATTCCAAATATTACCTAATTTTTAAATCGAACTGCATGTTGTTTTTAACTGGTTATTACGTGTTAGTTATGAAAAATATGTTTTGTTTTCAAGCCTCATGATAATTAATACACATTAATAAGGTTTATAGAATTCCGATATAACTCTAGAACACAGATCTGTTAGGTTGTATTTAAAGCTAAATGTGACAATGAAGACCACAAACTTTGCCTTAGTCTTCTTATTTAAACATCCAAAGTTTCTTAATGCACTGTAAGTTCCTTTCTATACATTCTAGTACATCTTCGAGTAAATGGTGTCTACACAGTCAATATGTGTCACATGATCCATTTTGCCATGGGTTTATCCTGACAATTTTTACAAAAACACTAGATACGAGTATTTCCACGCATTCAAGATTTCATTTAGAAAAATTATATGGACAAATTTTCAAAATACAATTTTGCTTCTCTACATAGGTTATTATTATTTTTGTCAAGATGTCATTGAATTAAATAGCAAATCAATTAAATAGTAAATAAAAATCATTTACAATAATTTATTACTTTCTTAATACCATTTTTTATGAGAAATAAAGGTATGAAAAGAATCAAGTTCGGGTAAAATAAACCCGAAATTATATTTGAAGTAGAGAAAATTAAGAGAGAAATGTCCTTCTTAAACTGATTTTTCAGTTTTCGTATTATGATTAGTTGAGTGAAAAACATCACCATATCAATGCGTAATGAAGGATGAGTCGCTGAATAATTGATTGACCAATAACTGAATTATTGGTAAATACTTCCCTCTGATCATCTAGTTTCACGAAACTGACATATTCCCACAAAAGAGTCTAAAGGACCTTTCAAGTATACAGCAAATATAAGAACAGAAGAGAACTAAGAAATATGTCTCCATTAAGTTCCTTCTGGAAGTTCACGCTTCTGGGGAATCTGAATATTCTAATATTGGAAGCCATCTGCATAACATTCCACCTTCTGGAAAGTGGGTCAGGGGATACGATTCTTATGCAGAACACATCGCGAGGAATGCAAATCATCTACGCAGTCCACGCAAAGAAAGTCTCTCGCTGACTCCCTGTTAGGGCGAAAAGTGGGAGGCATTCCTAATGCTGTCACAGGGAAGATCGTATATAATGGCGAACTAAGTACTTAAAGATGTTCGTTTGGTCTTCATAAATCATTCAAACCGTCTTTGAAGTACTCAAATATGAATCATACGTTCTCTTTCTCGTGCAGGAAAATGAATTTAGGGCACACTTCCACATACTGAAAACATCAGAAAAGCATCCTGGGAGTTATTTTTAAATTCAACTGATAAGCGCTATTCAATATAGTGTCTGAAAAGTTTTAAAAAAACGCAACTCTTTCAACTTCGTTTCACACTCATGTACTCATGTTTGTTGTTTCATATAAAAGCAAAAACAATTTCTTAAGAGAGTCGATTCGTGCGATGCGTAAGGATTTACCTCTTGAGCTCACATTTTTAATTGGCTTCTCGAACATTATTTCGTCAAGTAAAAGCTTGAAAGATTATTAGACTAATGTTAAGCAAATAACCAATTATTGTATCTTTTACAAATTTGAAAAATAAATTTATAGTGTTACTAATATATAAGGCGCACCTTACAAATTAATAACACACTTAGAGTATCAAAAAATATTAGAGAATCACTGAAAAGGAAAAAAATGAGTTTGATATCTGTTCGGGGACAACTTTATATAACAAACAACTTTATTCCGATCCAGTCATTAGGCCTCCCAACAGAGCTATACGAAGAAAGCGAATCCGGTTACTCTTACGTTTTTTTGTGTGTCAACTGCTTCATTTATTAAGTGCCTTACTCCAAAACCACGAAAATAATGAAGAAAATGGATAAGTTTCGCCGTATGTTTCAAATACTTGCACGAAAAGTACACCTTTGCTCCAGTCATAAAACGATATTGGGTTTTTGACTTCTGGATTTAGGCGAAAGAGAGACTATCGAAATATTATGTGGTGTCAATTCTGATATGCGAACTCAGGTAAGTTTTATTTTATGTGATACTGAGTGTTATTTTTGATATATTTTCGTGATTTGTCCGAACATTTTGATTATATTTTCGTATTTAAGATATAACGAAGGTTATTTCTTTTGGTATTACCTTAAAGTATGGAATGAAGTTTCTGTTTAATTGTGTACGTTTAACGCACTGTACTCTTGTTTCAACAACGGGAAAGAGTTTTGGCTTAATAGACGAAATTGATATGGTCCCTTGGATTGTCAATCCATTTATTCTTATTTGTTTTGTTCAACTAGGCGTAATTGACATGGTCAGTGTCAATTTTCGACAGTTGACAACACAAACTGTCAGAACCCATGTACTCGTCAGAATCAACGAGTAAATGATGGCAGGCGAGGGCGATCACGGTATTAATGATATTGAAGAATTGATTATGGTTGTGGGTGGTTGTAGTAGAGATGAATAAGGCTGGATGTGATTATGAGACTTAAACGACGAGATGAAAGTAGTGTAAATAGCTTCACTTCCGTGTAATATTACATAGCTTCGGAACATCATGTACTCTACCGTGTGTTGTTTGTATTGCGTGTTAGTGCAGTGTTTTGCGACTCACGTTTTGTGATCCGAGCTACCTTCTGTTATATTACTACAGTCGCTGCTGAAACGGCCACCTCGATTAAGCTGTCACCTACTTTAACGACAATATTTTCACTGAATCGATTTATTTTTCATAAGACACGTGTAAAACGCCTCTCCATCTCACTGGCCTCGCGATCAGCAGCCAGGCAAATTTCATAAATTCACCTCTATCAAGCGATCTCCTCTAGCGAGTTTAAAATGAATTAGAATAAGAAGCGGAAGAGCGGTAGATAAACTGATGATTCAATATCTTCACGTGACAGAACGCATTTTCAGATTACATAGAACAGTGGCGTCTCGAGTCGCCCTTCTGAAGAGTTTTAATTTGTGTTTAAAGTAAAAACAGACGATGTTAATAAATGTCTCTATGATAAACAACGTGTTCCCTTCGCTTTTAACGGAGCTTTCACAACTGGTTTTTGAAGTCAAGTTTGCTTGGTTAGGTGAGTCTTAAAGCGCTTTTCATGATTTGAAGGATATGTGACACTTTCCAAAAGGAGACGAGGGGTCCTAGAAAACGAGACAAAGTTCAGCTAGAGAACGTGCTAACATTATGAAGTGTGGTAGGTCACATATATAATATAATTATAAACATACAAAGGGAATAATTTTGTAAAGTTTTGAAACACTAAATTACAGTTAAAAAGACGTAAAATCATCTAAAAACCAACGCTCTAAGACATTTTTTAAAAGACCTAAGACCTTGCCTTATTCCGTTCTTATAATTCATATTTGTTGTTAAGTTGAATTTTTTAGATAGGTAAGTCGTTTTTAACAAATACATTTTTAATTTATTTCAGCAGGATAAGACCTTATCTACACTTCCTGTAACCTCATAGCTTTGATTAAGCGGTCATTTCTGTTAACCGCCATTTTTTGACGGAACCATCAGTGTCCTAAATTCGTGAAGAACGTTCGCACGTGCCAGCTGGTGGCCGGAAGCAGCCACGGACACTAGGGTCACACAGGGCGCGTCTGTTCCAATCGCACTCCGCCAAACGAAAGCTCTTGGACTGCGTGGGAGCCTACTTATCTATAGATATGCAATGGGTTAGCGTAGTCACGGCCACTAACAAGGGGCGGGAATGGACAACTTTCCCCAGATCTCTAGTAAAGTAGGACCTCGATTTTTTTTCATTCAAAATAAATTTTTAACAAATGAATTGACTTCTATTTCAAATTATTCGTCATCAGTTAATTCTCTTGCAGTATGCAGTATGCTGTTTACGCATCAGGAGAGGGTGAAATTTGTATGTTAAAAAGGCCCCCGAGGGGATCTACTGCCTCAGGCCTCTTTGTTTCCTGTGGGCGCCCCTGAGCGTGGCATTCCTCTACAGTTAGCGTTTGAATTATCGGGAGGCGGCGTGCTCCCATAACGACCGTGCGCATTACTTATGCAAAATTTACGACTATTCCTTCAAACTTAAGTATTTGACAAAATAATGTTTTAACATAAAGTTCGAGGGCTATTATTAAATTTGGTAAATAATCACATCGCTGATATCTATTATATTGCTGTATTCTTTGAGTAAAAGGAATGATGCAACAGAAAGGATAAGTATAATAATGATCAAAAAAGTCTCCAATAATTTCGTTAATGAAAATCGTTCGTCGTTTTTAAAATGAACCCTTTCCAGTTTCAATATTAGAGACACTGTTATCTGTAGAAAGCAATTCGTGTACTCAAATTTTGACTTTGTCGCAGCAAGCCATCTACAGAGCACTGCATTTGGACCGAATGTAGAGGCCACGTGCAATTGTACTGATAGAGGACTATCTTTATTCGCTTCCCCTATCCCATTAAAATCTGTTTTTTTGTTTCCGAAAAATGTAAAATTTCTCTCCTTATCTTTATTGATTGAAACATAATTTGTCAATAAAATATGTTACCAATATGACAGAAGAAAAATGGCTCTTTCAATGTGCAGAATATGTCATCAAGTTTATGCGTTTACCCCAAACAACTCAATTTGTATACTTTGTATTAATACACACTAGCAGATTTCCCAATGTTGCCGGGGTACTTCTTTCTCACAATCGTCTATTAAGCAACTTTGCCTCCTCCCCCGCGAGCTCTATCTGACCTGACATGGCCGACCTGATCACAACTCCCGGCCTTCCCACCCACCCCGCCAGCTCTATCCCTTCCTCCTCCTCCTCATCACGCACCTCTTGCTTCTTCCGTCTTTCGGCCAGGCCCGTTCATTACGCTCCGTCTGCTCTTTCGCTCCACCTCCGTCCACTGCGCCGCTCCTCCCTCTCTTTCGCCCGCTCCTCTAGCTCCCGTTGCTTCCTCTACTTCGCCCGTTCCTTCCACACCTCCCGTTCCGCCAGCTCTGCCCGCTCCGTCCAGTCCTGCTCGGCTCCGAGGCAATCACGGAGCCCAGGTAGATTGGGAATTGCACTTAACTGAATATTTAAAAAAAATAATTTCTAGGTAACAAATTGGAATCGCAACCATGCCATTTTTCATATGTAGTCTCACAAAAGAATTAGTGCAAAATTTGCGAGCAATCACTCTAATAGTTCTACAGTTTTCTTTATGACACTTACAAACATACGCACTTACTTTATGTCGTGCACTTACTGTAATGAGTGCACGAAGCTGAGCAATGCAGTGTGCGGGGGGGGGGGTCGACAAAAAGTCATATCTTCGTAACCGTTGAGGATATCACAGTAAAACAGAAATTAAGTTGGTGCCATGGGTAATGTCTAAAATGAGTTTATTTACAAATTTACGTCAAAAACACTTAAAAACTGTGGCGTGTGTGGCATGCTATGGGGATAAATTAATGGGGTTTTACATTTATGACCAGAAGCAAAACAAGGAGCCAACTCAGCATTTTCTCAAGAATCAGGGAAATTGGAGGAAAACCTATTCGAGATAGCGTGTCATTAACCCAGAAACTGAAGTACAATACAGGTTCCTTAGAATTATACAATTTAAATGGTAAATAGTACATTATATGTCATTGTTAAAATTAATATTACTTTCCTTTTGGATGCTCGGTATAGTCTCTAATTGTACAGAAATAGTTGTGAAGCAGAAAAGATTTTACTTGGGACTTAAACTTTTGCATCGAATGTAATCGTTTAATGTCGTGTGGCAAGGTGTAAAATAACGTACATGTGTTATATGTGATTTTTTGTAGTAAGCTGTTGATACTGTCACTTGATGAATGTGATTACTACGTCGAGTGTTGTAGTTATAGACAAGGGTGTTTGCTGAAAATATATTCCCGCCCTTAAGTAAGTAAGTCATTTTTTGACAAAATCCTCTGATTCGTATATTGTATCAAGAGACAAGGTAATTGTAAAACACCTAGATTAATAAAGAGAGTCACGTGGGTGGGATTTGCTTACTATTCGTACAATTCTTTTTTGTAATCTAAAAGTCTGGGAGCTATAAGATGTATTTTCCCATAATATTGTATCAAATCTTAGGCAAGAATGAACGTTCGCGAAATATGCACAACGAGCAGTACTAAGCTAACTGAATTTGAAAGAATTCTAAAAGCGTAGCATAAAGAACTTAATTTAGGTTTCAATTTATTTAAATGGACGTTCCGTTTAAGGTTTGACTGAATTAAAAGACGTAAAAATGTTGTTCCCGTAACATCACTGGTACGAGGTACAATGGTCAATGGTACGAGTACACCGTTCATTTTCAGTGGAGTGCAAAACTGCATTGAAACCGTTTTCGTTTCATTTACTACTAAATTGTTATTACGGAATCAATTTGAAATATATGATACTGTACTATTTACGGTTTCTTTGTTGCAAAGAATATTCCTAAGATCCGTAAAGAGAACTGTTCTTCCGTTTCTAATCGTCGAGGGCATATCGTTTACGTATAATAGAAAGAGAAATCAATCCCTTCGGGACTCCACATGCAATTGGCAAAGAATCAGAAAGGTGTGTACATTATGTTATTCATGTTGAATAACATTACTTGAATAATTATGCATAACATATATAATGTTATACATAATTATTCCAGTAAGGTAATTCTACTCTTTAAGAGCGTTGTTTAAGGTACGAACATAACCAATCTAGAGCAATTTCTTGTTGGTAGATTAATTAGGTTTTAGCTAAATCCGGTCGTACAGACACAAAGAAAACAATTGATTCGACCTTTGATTACGCTTAGTAATGAAATAGGCAGTCTGAAAAGCATTTAAAAACTGAAAAATCGAATATAGGAGACAAACCTTTCAGATTTATTTATCGCTATTGTTCTTTAATTTCACGTGAAAAATTATTACTCACTATTATTATTATTATTATTATCATTATTATACATTAACCTGTACATACCTACGCATTCATGATCGTTAAATGCAGTGTGTACTTATTTTGTTGTTTTTTGAAAGGATGCAGGTTGCCGCAATATTCATTCCAGCCATTGCCTTGAAATGTGGTACCTCGCCCCAGCTTTTTTACCAAAGAAGAGGTGAAACTATACGTAAAATTAAAAGTGCAACTCCGCTAAGCCTTTTGTGTGTAAGATAATGCCCAGTGTTGCTTTAATTACATTTGAAATATAATAATACAGGAGACTATTTAAAAATGTAAAGCACTGAAGAGAGACATTTACATATTTTATTGTAATTGTATTATTATTATTATTATTAATAATAATAATAATAATAATAATAATAATAATAATAGAATTGTACAAAATAAAACGTTCGTTTTAAGTTGGGATGTTTCTGTGAGTTACCAGTTGTTGCCAGAGAAGAAGAAATGAATTCGAAGAACCTTGCAGACGTATCATTTGAATTTTCCCTTTCGAAAAAACTGACTTATTTGCCTCGTATTCTTTCGATTCTTTTCTTTTAAAGGATATGTACATTTTATCTCATGATATTGATTGGATGATATTACCATACCCATCAAAACAAAATAGATATATTATTAGGTTTTTTTTCCATTTTACTTCAGTAATATTCATTTACATCTACATAAAATTAATGTCCGATTCCATGTTTTTTATTAACGTAATTTTACGTTAATGAAAAATACCTTTTAACTCTCTACCCTACTACTTGGTTTACAAAGAGTGTGGTGATGTTTCACGAGAAAATTGCGATTTTTCAACAAAAAAACCCGTGTTGTAGTTCCCTGTGTCGAAAAAACTCGATAATTCTTGCTTGTACTTGTGGTAAATAACTACCGCTAATTCATTGTGTAGACAGAGTTGGCACGTTGAGTTGTTAAGTGGGGTCTTGATACGTAAATGATTTTGCAGCAAAACATCTTTATTCCGTCCGAAGAAGCGTCTATTTGTAAACAAGCGTCTAAAAAGTACGCAGGAATACGAACGTCATGTGTCTCCTTCAATTTGAAACGGATATTTTGATTTTTGGAGGTACTCTACATAACGCCGGTACAATTTCAAAATTTTCTCAAAAATTGCCACAATTTTTCTCTTTAATTTTTGTATTCAAATAGACCCAAAATCGTGCAAATATTTTTTTGTCGATTTTTTAATTACTGAAAAGTGCCAAAGGTTAGTTTTTCGGTGTCATCCTACAACTACAATATAAAAGATAGATATGATTTCCCTAATAGTATCAGTGCATCAAACATAGTTCTTTAAATAATATTCTGATGTTGTTTTTTTTCAAAATGTAAGTAGGTATCCTGTAATTTTGCCTGCAATAAAAGAAATTCTAAACACAAGGTTTTGTTAAAAAATCTCTCCATTTTTGTCTCTATTTTTTTCTCGGATAACGCGAAGTACGCTTATATAAATCTCACAGGAACCATTTTCGTTCCAACTATCTGAATTTTCGCAAGTAAGAAATAATGCGAGAAAGTAGAGCAGTTTCACTACTACCAATGTATTTTTAAAAAAAATACATTAAGATCCAAAAATGTACCACGGCGCATAATGTTTGACCTTATCCTAGTTGCAAATTCCTAGGCGGCAGAATGGCGGCGTGCAGTGAGGCCAGGCGGGCGATTGGAGCGGCTGCAGGCGGGGGTGGGTGTGGCGAGCGGGCGGCGAGCGGCGGCGGCAGCGGCCGCGAGTGGAGCGGTTGCTCTGCTCGCCAGGAGCCGAGCGGAAGCCGACCGGAAACGCCGTTATCGACGGTTGTCCCCATCCGGATCTGACGTCTCCTGCCGCGGCGCCGGCGTGGAGACAGCAGGCAGCGCAGCGGCAGCGGCGGCGGTAGAGGCAGGAGGGGTCAGTTAATAGCAGTAATTGTGGTGGCAGCGGGAAAGCTACGATTATTTCCATATTTGCATTCGGAAACGGAAGCGATTTGTGAAACGAAAGGAATAATATAGTTTGCGATTCTTCAGAAATTGAGCTCGTTTTTTGTTATCCTACCTGGATAGAATAAAATCTACTTGCGAACAAAGATAATTAGAAATCAAATATTAATTTATTTACGAAAATATTTTAAACATAGCTTGATATAATTGAATATTGTTCATCCTTGAATAAAAAAATAGATCTTCAATAAATCTTGAATAAAAATGAATTACATTTCTTTTTTTAAGATAGAGATAATAAATAATAACATTTATTGAATCAGTTGTATTGCTGCTTCAATTAACATGGAAATGAATGGCCTGCGTTCAAATGGTCGAAATGAATCCTGGAGACTGTTGACTTTACAACTAAGCACATCAATCAACATTTCACTGCATTTCATGCTATCAATTAAAAAAGCATTATCTCTAATAATGTTTATGAAGGTTTAACTGAAATAACCGCCATCCCATCCCCGAAATAGTTTCTAGATCCGCCGCTGACACACGAGCTACACGAGGCTGCAGAGAAGAGAACTCTTGCTGCCGAGTGAGCCTTTCGCGCGGGGAACTTCTATCGTCACAAACGCCCGAGCGGTCCACGCAGACCGCGCCCTCGGCAAATGCGCGACACACACACACACACACACACACACACACACACACACCGATGCACTTCCAGCGTGTTTAATCTGCACGCACGGCGAAAGTTGTTAAACGGGTGTGTGCTTCATCAATTTGTCATGTCGCCGAAGATTCCTAGTGCTGTCAAAGTTCACTTCGCACTCGTGAATTTTTGTTTCTTATTTGCGTATAGTTTTTAAAACGTATTGAGAGATTACTTGTTTGAATAAATTAAACATTATATTTAATGTAGTTGAAACGTAAGTGCAACAGAAAAATGGTAGGTTGACGTCACTTCACGAATTTATATTATGTGGAGTCCACATAAATATACTATGTGGAGACTACATAAATATTTGATAAACAATAATCGAGGAAGCACTCAGACAAAATTTTAAGGAAACATTAGACAGCCTTGAGCGTTATCCACTTTTAACATTCTTGAAACGACGTAATATTTTCTAATCTTATCCTCGAGACTATTATGAGTCGGGACTCTATTATGCACCTCAAATGTGTGAAATTTATCAACGGTCAAAAAGCAGTTATTGAACAAAACCTTACAATATAATAATGTAGATGAAGTAGATTGCAATGTTCTAAGCCTCGAAACTTTTTCATTGAAAGGTTTTTCTGAAAAGAGCGTGAATTCTCGTATAAAATTCCCTCGATTAATGTGCATTACAAAGACTCACGAAGTGGGACGACACGAAATGGAAACGACACGAAATGGGACGTGAGCAGTTATGAATTCAGAAAGGGCATTAGAGGGGACATCCTATATTTTATTAAATTACAGAAAGCAAGATATCCAGTAACTTATAATCAGTGAGTGCACCTACAGTACAATAATCCGTGAATTCACTTAAAGTATTAAAGTATCGTCACTTATTAACTCAACGAGAAAAATAATATTATCGAATCACAACACTGTGACAGGCCGGCTCCACAGATGGGTTGTTTTCCGTGGTATTTCCATTCGAATGCAGAATCAGTCACCTCTTAGAGCCTGTCCCGGCTGGGGCGGTGCCCCGCAGGAGGGAGCTGCCTGAAGAGCAAGCCGACGTGTAGGTTGGCGTCTCATCGGACGTGCCAGAGTGAGAAGAACGAAGCCATCTTCCGTTATATAACGTGTTCAAAACATGTCGGACTAATGACCATAGCAAGTGACGCACCGAAACACGTCAATCAGCAACACCGCGCCCATTGCCCAACGAAACGACTAGCTCCGCCTCCGGCCCCGGAGGCGTCTCCGTACTTGCCTGAAGAAGAACGCAAGCATAGTCCGGTCATCTCCAGCGTGCGAGCGTCCGCGTCGCGCGAGGGCGCCTGCGCTGTCGGCTCAAGCGCCTGTCGCGGCGCTGCGGCGTGCGGGTGTTGTCTGTCGCCGCCGCAGCCGCCGACTCCGCAGGAGCACAGCGACCGCCGCGCGCACGCGACGCCGGCATCGAGCAGAGTGTGAAGGCGCGAAAGGGGGCCGACGCGGCGTCGCCGGCGCCGCACACAGGAAAGCGACAACGAGGCGGCGGCCACGGTACCGGAAGCGGCGGTGTTGTGACGGTTGGAACCCTAGAGGATGCCGATGCCGTCAACACCACAATGTCCATCAACACTACTCCCTGGGATTCTAGATTTCTGGATACTAGCTGCATCGAAGTCACTCACTGGCTAGATAGCTAGGTTGAATTCAGCCGCCGTCTGGAGAAGAACTTGCCGGTTGCTCTGATTGGTAGTTTTCCGTTCAAAACCTAGGTGTATGATGGAGACGTATCCAAACAAACGGGCCAGAGACCGCGTGTGATCTTTCCTTCCTGGTCCTTGTCCCCGCCTCTCCCTTCACACATTCCCAATAACATGTCAGTTCATAAAACTCCCATACGAGTCGGGAGATCAGTCGGGAGCTGTATGTCTCGGCGGAGATGGTGCAGCTTAGGGGGACATATCTGTAAGATGGAAAAACCGCAAGTCGAATTGTAGCAGGTCGAGATCGGATCTCACGTACCAGTAGTGGACGTGCATTTCTATCTCCCATCATACAATATGTATCACATTTACGGGTTAAAATCTGAATACTTAACTTTCTCGGATTAAATTCTCACTATCTCACAATTTCCACCACAATTATTAGTATTAATACTACTAAGCTAGACAAAACTGAGAAACGACCCGCTACATTCCCTAATAACCGCCTCTCACAACGAATACCGCTACCAAATCGCAGAAAGTTGACTACGCTTCGCGCTTTATTCACAAGCAAAGCGTACGTGGTCTCCCCTGTGTGGAAGGAAATTCGAAGCAGGCTCAAACCGACGTATTTAAGCGAGGGGGTTATAATTACAAACTTCGAACACGAAAGCAGCGATCTGGTACTAGGAGACTCTCCTTTGTATATCAAACAAAAAGCCCTTTGGAAGGCCGAGATGGTTAATTGCCTGCTCCGGCTCAGCGCTTCGGCCCGAAGAGTGACGGGTTAGTGTCCCGCCTTGGTCATTATTGTATATAATAGATACCGACTAATTTTCTATCAACTTTCTTTCAATATCTGCGCACTTGGGAAAATAGTAATATAGGTGATATTGCGGCGTGAAGGTAGAACTTTACTAAATGATACTTTGATATTTCACATTTCTATACGATTTCATAATACACAGAGTTTCACTGAATTCTCACCCAGTTTCATAACATTAATCATTGTGCAAAACTTCAGTCTTCATATTTCTAGTTCGAACTTATTCCCTTATTAGCTAGTTCATTCTATTGTTTTAATTCATATTTATTACTATTATAATAATAATATTAATAATAATAATAATTATTATTATTATTATTATTATTATTATTATTACCACTCAGGTTTAAATCCAGATTCCCTTATTGTTACTCTGGTGATGACTACTACATAGTTAAAAACTACCTTACTTTCATTAAATAAAATACTTCTTATAACAAAATACACTATTTATGAACTATATTCTCTATTTTTATTGCCACATTTCCTATCTAAATACAAATAAATAGAAGTGTTCATGTAGTAGGAAAAAGAGAACTAGAATCAAGATAAAGAACGAAGCATTCAAATGTTTCGATTAACACAGCGTAACTCGTCAATGAATGACCCTCTTGTGACCCTTCCACGCTGATGAATGAGCAGCGTCATGTGATTGCGGTAGCTCGGTCGGGCAGTCATGCTTCGGCAGGTGTACCATAATGGCGCGTGATTGCTCGCCAGTCGATATTGGATCGAGTCGATAACCATCTTGTTCATTTCGCGGGGAAATTGCCTGCTTTGAAACGCTTCCTTTGTATCTGACGCGCTGTCCCCATCCCCTAGCGCGTTGGCACCGCGGCCAGGGACGTAATATCAGAATATTCAATGCTTCTGAGAGTGTTCGAGATAAATCTGATATAGTTTGCAAGGCACAAACGAATCGGTTCCAAAACATCGGCAAATGTTTATAATTCTACAAACGTTATTCCAAAGTGCTTGCTAGAGGTTACAGATTACTTATCCATTAAACTGGTTAGTCTAGAATTGCAATCACGCTGCAAGTACACGCGAGTCACGAGTTTTGACGACGTTCTATTATCACGTTAGCCTTCTGCCTCTCTCTCACACACACTCTCTCTTACTTCCGCGCCCCATCTCTCTCTCTCACTCTCTCTCTCACTCTCTCTTTCTCTCTCTCTCACTCTCTCTGTCTCTTTGCGCACGCGACCGCTTCTCCTGGACTTTGCCCTGCGTCACGCGCCAACTGTCAGCAACAATGAAGCCTGCCGGTCGAGTGCAGTTTGAATGGAGAGTGAATTAAATTAAGCGCAATTTTGTTCTGTAGCGCCAGGTTGTAAAATTGCAACAACATGAACTGCATATAAGAACACGTGGATGTGCCAACTTCCAAGGACATCTGTCACACAGTGTCGGAGTTTACCATTTTAATATATACCAACACCCATTTATATATTACGACCGATAACGTGAGTGAATTACTATGAACTCTGTTTTTTGTCTTAATAATGTAGATAAATGTGACATATTGGACAATTGTCTAGCTATTTCTATATTGAATACCTACATGTGCATCACTGGGAATGTGGCTCTTGTGCCCCATTGATCCGCTATGTTTCACCTACTCTGAACCACTCTGACGAGCGGTCATTAGATCAAGGACATTTTATTTTGTTTTTTGGATATACATAATTAATTTTTTGAGTAAGTACTACCTACGGATAATACTTGTGTAAGGTCAAACAATAATGAGTAGGAGATACTCAGACTGAGCCAACAGTGTAAAAATGGAAACAGAAACTCTTCACGTTGCACCGAAACAATTAAAGGTAAATAGTCTCAAAGTTTACCCATTTCTCGCAGATGTGATGACACTTCTGCACTTTTAGAGCTTCGAGCTCAAACCTTTCGAGCGCGTGGAGCTCGGGAGACTAGTCGAGTTGCAGAGGACAAAAATTGTTCACTCCAGCGCCGCGTGTCCACGTAGCCTCCAAAGGGTCTCCGCGCCCCCGCCTGACATTTGGGCGCCGGTCCGCCGCCGGGTCAATCGGGGCGAGTGGGCGGAGGGGGGGGGCAAAACGGCCGGCGCGGCGCGCAGCTCTGCGCTCTCCAGGGGAGCGAAAAGCGTTGATGCGTTTCCCCTGTCGACCGCGCTCCGCGTTACAGCCTATTAAAGTGCGCCCGTAGGAATTATCGGGAGCGCCAGAGGGCCAAGGGCTCGCAGCCGCCCGAGCCTGTGTTTCACACCCCCGTCCACCGCCCGTGCACGACGAGGGATGTTTGCGGAAACGTAAGGGCGGCCTCGGCAGGCGTTGGCCGCAGAAGATTAAGGGGAGCATGTAGGCGCACGTCAAAACAACCCAGTAGAGGGTGTAGTAATAGTAATAGCCCGTGTAACATCCCTTGTAGGGCAAGGGACCATTACTTTTTAGTAGGGTGGCTACAGATTAACCTATTGAATATTTATTGTTCCTTACGATTGAGAGTTTTTTCCCATGAAACTTAAATATATTCACATTATTTTAACGCTGTTTTCCACATTTTTATTTCCTTAATGTTTTTGTCCGTAGATTGTACTTAAATGTGGGCATAATAATAATAATAATAATAATAATAATAATGATAATAATAATAATAATTATAATAATAAATATAGGCATAATTATTCGTAATTACTAATGCCATATTACAATGCTAGTGATAACCCATAAAAATGAGTGAAAGACGAAAACAACGTTTCAGATAAAAAAAAGTAAAAAAAGTACGTTTATATTACTTAAATAAGAAACGCAGTGTATTTTTTCTTTTATTTACAACTTTCATTTACTCTAACTCTTTGTATATATTTTGCTTGAGAATACAGGTTCATTAATAAAAAATAATTACAATAAATTATAATTAATTACTACAATTTAAGTTTTTGTTAAAACTGAGAGGTTACATAATATTGAACTTGAGCGATAAAGGATTCTTCTAAAAATCTACCTATTTTGTGGGACAGATTGGCCCTATCATTTACTGATGATAGAAGCAAAAGTATCTCTTGAACTTTTGAATGATCTATTGCACTGTGGCAATAGTTTGGGGACTTTACAAGGATATTTTTCCTTCACGAAATTTAAAAAAATCCAAATGACTCTGAATATTCATGGTTCATTGAAATGTAATCGTAATGAAAGTGAGGTTAGTTTGTATTGATTAACTAATTGATTAATTTATTTTAATACGCGCCACAAACACCAAGCTCCCGATAAGTGACATGGTTTGAAGCTCGTAAGAATGTGAGTTAGTAAAGAGTGAGGGTAGGGCAAGAAAGAGGAAGAAGTAATCTCGTGCGGTAGCCCTTTATTTTACGGTACTGTTCCGGAATACGCCTGGTCAAAATCGCGGAAATGGAAAACAACCAATCGGAGAAACCCGCCGCTAGAATTCTTCTCCCCGAGACTGCAGCTGAATTCATTCACAGAGACCCCAAACAACGGCTGGAGTTATCTATCTAGCTAGTTTCAGAAATTCAACACCATCAGAACATACAGGACATCCGGGGAGGAAACGTCAAAACTTCGAAAATAAGCTCTTAAGACAATTTTAAGCATGTTTTGTCTAATAAACTACTCGGATATTCTGAATGATTGATCCGAAATAACCATTCAAACGTTGGTGTGTAAAAATACTGTCTAGGCAGAAATTTGCATTGAAAAATCACGTAAACACGTTAGAAACATGTAAATGGTTTATTATTTACAAAATAAGTAAATATATTTGTTCAGAAAGCAAAATTAACATAGATATAAAAGAGTAACCAATTTACACAATTCGCCTCCTTTTTTATTTCTTTATTAATTTTTCTTTCTGATTTTTTCATTCCTTTGGTAAACAATAAACTATTTACATTTTTCTAGAGTTTTTTATGCTTTAGGAATACAAATTTTTGCTCAGAAAGCATTTTTTTTAAAACAACTGTTGAGTGCTTATAGCGGCTTAGCCATTCGGGATATCCAAGTGGTTTATTAGGCAAAATATGCTAAAATCGCCTTAACAGCTTATTTTCGAAGATTCCACGTTCCCTTCCCCGGCCCCCTGTATAACTTTGGCAAAATCCATGATTTGGCAAAAACGTGGCTATATTTTGCAATATCTAGGGGTTATGGATTACGAGTTTGAGTGGAGGCTTTCAAAATAATACCTTAAAAGCACAAGTGGTTTGTTTTGACTATTCTTCTTAACGGCGTCAAAGAGATACAACAATGTAGAAAGTGACGATTTGATGTAAACAGCAATATTACCTATTTTACCGTATTTAAAATTAAAGTGATTAACTTCGAGAACAAGTAATACAATATGACGACGGCTTGTATATGCCTAGATTTGAGAGATGATATACTTGACGATTATCACCATTACTTTTAGGAAGAGACGTCAAGAATTTTATTTTGCTGACCTTCTTTTCAAACTGATTTAGGGAGAGGAAAGCAAATTATTGTTTTAAATACTAAATGATATGATTTTTGAAAATTCTATCCTTCTGAATGAGCATGTTTAACAATAGTAAATAATATTAAACAAATGATTCCTTTTCAACAGGTTGTGAATAATGTACGAAAATGATCTTTCATATTATGATGAAATTTTTGGAAGCTGAAGCTTAAAAACGTAAGGCTAGTTATCTATTTCTCCAAAGCCAACGAATATTGAAGCTGGCTTTTCTATAGAGTTATAATTTTTCATTATATTGAAAATTAATGCACTCCCTTGAAAGAAGTGATACGCATGTGAAGTCCTAACAGAAGGAATGATATAACAGTGCCAAAAAACTCTTCCTTGTGAAACTTGAGAAACCATAGCAGGCGTTCGAATACCCCGAAATCTTCCGTCGTTGTTTTGTTTTCTCTCAAAAAGAGGAAGAGCGGAGAGGTAGAAATGACAGCCTGCGGAGAGCGTGTTAAATCAGCTCGTAATCGGTTTTCGTACGTGTTGACCACCCCATGCCTTCCATCTCTTGCAACGAGCTCGCCATTTCTTCACCACAATCGCCATCGAGTGCACCGAGGCCTCTCCACCCCCGTCGCCCCCGCGTCCTTCTCGCCCCCGTCCCCATCCCAGTCTCCGTCTCTCTTTTGTTCTTGCTTCGGTCGCCCCTTCCATGCCACATCGCCTCCTGCCAGACCAATAATTTCACTTAGGCTCCACGTTTCAAATGATGTTCCACGATCAGTGCGCCCTCTTTATTTTTATCTCATTTTGAGTTTATTTCTCTCACTGACGCGCAGATGGATGTTTGCTTGACTGGATGAACTTACGAAAATTATTGATATTTTTTATGATGTGATTTTTATTTACGCTACCGCTGTAGCTCTCGTTTGGTATTGATGGTACCAACCACAGAAAACTACTTATCAGAGCAGCCAACCGCTAGAATTCCCCTCCAGACAGCTTCTGAAGTCAACCCGCCTATACAAGCTAGTGTCAAAACCCCACCACTGCCTGGACGCGAACTCTAAGACATCCCGGACAGAGTGGTTGCAGTGGCAAGAGCTGTTGGCCCGAGTCATCGCATCCGCTCTTGGAGAAGGAGACTGCGCGCGGCTCTCGCTCCATGCTCAGGCTTCTGCGCCGCCTTCGTCGCCAATCCCAAGATGGGAAGTTGCTCGTTGAACCAACAGCCATTGGCTACGCATTGCCTTGGACGTGTTCCAGAAGGGGCCCTACCGTCGCCTCCCAGCTGAGAGAAGACTGACAGCGCCTCAGGAGTGATAGCATCACTCATTGAAACATTCATTAATAATTTACAACCGAAACTTCTTATTAATTCATAATTACATCATATATTTTATACATGATTGTATTCATCTTGATTGTTCTCATCCTCATTCAACAACAACCCTCTTGGTACCTTATTTTATTCAACACCTTGACAACACACTACAAATTACGCACTACCCAAAACACATTTAAAGATAGAAAGTTTAAACAAATGAAAAAAATTTGCAATATATCAGATATGAGAACATTATTAACACATAGTGACAGAGCAGACGTATACAGATATAGTGTGTCGTAGAGATAAGTAGTCCACGAAAAACAGCCCGGCAATGAATTTTTGAAGGAGCTGGCTCAGAGGATGACACATGATTCTATCACTGGAGAATAAATTAGATCCGGAGCCTACCAACATATCGGATTATGGCGTTTTCCCCTTCCCGGTATTTTTCATGAGCGGATAATCGCCTCGCTGGCGGGGGCCAGCTGTAAGCTCCCGACGTGTGTAGTACTGAAGCGCTAGTAAAATCGGACAAGGAAGAGAAAGGAACTATTGCACGCGTTCCGGAGCTCCATTTTTACGATACTACACCTGCGTTCACCTGGGATTAATTGGAGAAAATAAGGCTCTCTCCCAGATAACGGCACAGCTTGAGCCAGCTAGCTACAGTTGAAAATCCTTTAACCGTGGAGACCCGAACCCTATAACCTCTCGGTCAGAGTCACTGGAATTATATCAGTTCATTTCTTGAGCTGCCTCAGTCGGTGAAAATCCTGGACGTCGCCTGCTCGGATTGGTCGTTCTCCTCCGATCAATTTCTAGCGGGCGCTACATCAATGCGTAAACACAGTGCCAGCCCAATCCTTCATTCCCAATTCTGTAAGCATTTTCTTCCACCTTTTCTCGGGATCTGGCAATCGCCCGCCATGTAACCTATTCTCCGTGATCTACAAAAGCCACAACGGCCCTGAAATAACGCGTACCTCGGTCGGTGCATAGTACGCATTCTGTCCGGCCAGAGCGTGGGATCGTGCACTGGTGAGCGCGTCAAAGACCGACAATTTGTTACAATACGCTAATTGCGGCACATAAAAGAACCATGGATAATGGAACAAAATTTAATCTTTCGGCAATTCTCATAATAATCAGAAACAATACTCGTTTGACAGTTAAAACACCTTAAGTAATAAATAAATAGTACTGTGACCGTTGTTGTGGCACTTTATGGCATCTTATTATGTTTGTTGTGGATTCTTCGATCAGCACTAGCCGAAAGTACCGTAACAAACGGGTCACAATATTTCCTTCCTCTTCCTTGTCCATCTTGATATCTTAATTACACACATACGTACATGCATTACTCGATCACACACGTCGGGAAACCAGTCGAGAACACAGAACTTGTCCTTCCTGGGGCACTGCCTCGCTGGTGGGAGATACCTGGATGAGGAAAACATCGCAAGTGGACCCGCAGGTCGGCACCAGATATCATCAAGCGAGAGAAGAACACCGCCACCTCACGCAAAAATGCACTATAATTACGGGACTAATGACCATAGCTGTTGCTACGTCAGTAACCACGAAACACACAATCAATCAATCAATCAATCCTAGAGCCACGTTTCAAACTGTACACGTAGTGTCTTGGAAGTATAGAATGAAATTTTAACTTTTTAACAAGGCAACACTAGCATAGTAGCCCAGCGCTAGAGGGCGCAGGGGTGAGGATTTACGTTACAACTCATTATGTATTTGGCACAACGTGCGGACAGCTTAATGGAACACGTACCATTGACGAAGAAGTACGTGAGGAAGATAAGTAATACTTCGCCTTCCATGAAGCCCAGCGGATGTTTCGAGAGCAGACAAACATGTTGAATAACTAAAATGTAGTCGATATTACCCGTCGTAGTCTGGCCTAATACGCTATGTAAACTGAAATTTCTAATGCCAATCTGTATGAAACTATAAAAATAGTCGTGTTTTATTTTAAAAAATATTATAAAACAGAAGTTATTTACAATGGTATCAGTCACAAAACATTACGATCATTGGAATAATTGTCCAATACAAACAATTTGAATTGTTATAGAATCCGCATGAACTGTGAGAAGACAATGTATCTAGTATTATACGATATATAAACGTGTTTAGTATGTTATTGATTTTAAATATTTGTTTTGTACTCAAAATTAGAAATACCGTCGGTACCCAAACGACGCCAGACATTCTCCGCAACCGTTCTGTTTATCTACGGTCTGTCAGGTTACCGAGTATAAGAAAGTATGAGTCCACGGCGCCGTTGTGATTGGTGACTGTTTCGGAACCGCAGCTGCTAAACCACCTGGGTAGTCAATATTTGTACCGCGCAGGGAGACGCCCCTCTGTTAGGACTCCTGCTCCCACCATGCACCAGGCCCGTAGAGAGCAATGTAGCAATTTCGCAAACCTTAGCGGGCGCCTGGCGCATGCAATTCACAATGCACGCCGGCACAGCGGGTCTGCCTAAGGCAGCCAACGAGCCGAGGGGCCCCGCGCTGCAGCCTTCCTCGCCTTCCGTAACCAGGGGCACCGCCCCCAAGTGCTCCTGGACGCCGGCAACGAACGCGCCAGCCGCAACCCGAGATGCCCCCCATGTTGTCAATGTGGGTGCTGCACGCTGCGCGAGTAGCGAAAAGAGTCAGCTGGCACCAGGATCTGGCTGCCCGTCGCCCTTTCCCCGAGACGTCACGACGACCACCTGCAAACAAGCGCCGGTGAGCCGACCCCGCGAGACCTTGCTAGTAGAGCCGCATCGGAAGATGATGGCGGCGTTGATGCGTTCGCCGCGATCCTCGGCGCTACCGCCCGCCCCTCCCCTGCACGAGCCCCGATCGACCGCAGATCGTGGAAGAACAAGACAACGACGAAGCCAGGGGCGGCCGCAGCCGCCTCCTGTTCGTCCGCCATCTACGCTGCATATTTCAGGAGGCACACGCTGAGGTGTGGTGGGAGTTCCTTCATCAAGGTATCTTTGTGGACGGTCTCCAAGAAGTTGGCGAACAATCAACATTCTTCGTGCGGTCATATGTGGGGTCGTCGATCTACAAATTCATATTTTCGGCGCGCCTCAAAACCTCCCGGCTGCTTAATCACCAACCCCACCATTCCAGAACCCAGCGTTCCTGCCGTCGGGGCTGAAAACAAGCCGATAGCCTTAAAGGCCCATTCACAATACATTACATAAACATAAGCAGAGCGTCTGCATAAAAGGTTAACCTACGTCCATAAGCGGACTCATTCACAATGCGTTCGCATAAGCATAACACGTTAGACATATACTTAAAAGCTAGTAAGTTTCAAGTTTCTGTGCTTATGCTTAAGTAATAAAAAATGAACCTATCACAATACGTTAACACAAAATCTACATTTAAAATAGGGCCAAAATCGATAAACGAACTAACGCCATGTACCATGGGCCATGAACACAGTTGATACCTGAAAAATGATTCTCACATCCAACCAATAGTAAACTAGAATGTTTCACGGCCACGAGAAACTCTTATTTTGCTTGTAAATTCTTCATCCTATCATTTATGTTAATGTTTACGTCTATGCTTTATGCTTATGTTTGTGTTTGCATAGTGAATAAGCCTTAACTCTCCCGCTGCCGAAACGGTCGCCCATGTTGTGACCTGTCATACGCCAGGCGTACACCAGTCAGCGCTGCATGGGGATGTGAAACAGATATGAAGTGACTAAACATTCAGTATCTCTCCAAGACAAAGTAGCAAAAGTAGAAAAGTAGCAGTATATCACCAATAGAAAGTAGCAAAAAATAGGTCGCCTTCCACAAATCTTCATGACCATATGTCTTTCAGATGGCAAAAGAAACTTCAATGCAACAACAAGAGAGTTAAAGCGATTTATAGGAGAATTAGAGAATTTATGAGTATTTTATTATCACCTATTGCTACAACTAAATTATTCACTGAGAAAGGCAACTAAAAATTATAACGTCCACAATAACAAATTGACCAATCGCAATAACCGACAGCACGGGGCACACGCGCACACATGTAGCTGAATCTTTTGCCGAATACTTCGCATCAGTTTTTAAACCAACAGAAAAACTAAGAACCTTAGAAGACGAAGTATTGATGTTTCTAGAAACGTCACTCGATTTATCGCTCCCTATTAAAGTTTCCCGCAAGCAAAAGGTAGAAGAAGCAATTAAAACCACACTCATCCTACGAAAAGTCAAGGGTTTGATCTCATAACAAGCAGAGTTTTGCAAGAAATGTCATTGAAATGATTCGCTTTCCTGACTTTAATATTCAATTCAATTTTTCGAAGCAGTCTCTATTCTTGTCAATCAAAAAATATGCCCAGGAACAGCTATCATTGAATTAGCAAAATCTGGTACAGAAGTGACATCGCCCTATTAATCTACCTCCGGTTCAATTAAATGTCTTTGAAAAACTTTTGTTACATGCCTCTTCAAATTCAAATTCCCAACGTCCAATCTGGTTTTTGAGAGGGGCACTCAATAGTCGAATTCTCAGAGTCGCGAACGAAATATCGCAAAATTTCGTCTCAGCTGCCTATTTAATTGTTCAACAAGTCTTCGATAAAGTCTGGCACGAAGGATTATTATTGAAAATAAAACACCTGTTGCCACATTCGCACTACTTACTGCTGCAATCATGCCCTTGCAGTCCCCACTTTTAAGTGAAATATCAAACGTATTACCTGAATTTAAATCGATTTCTGCGATTTTTCGGCATACCACAAGAAAGTATTCTTAGACCACTGTTACACTTCGTAAACATTCCCGATTTGCCAGTTTCTGAACGTACCACAATTGCCACATTCGCAGAGGAACATGGATATTCTAGCGACAGCCGATGATCCTATCTGTACTTCACATCTTCAAGACCATCTGCATAAAATCCAAGAATGGGTACACCAATGGCGGGAGGCAGTGAATGCAGCTCAATCGTAACATAACACAGAACTCATCGAAAAAGTAACTGTTAAGTTCTAAGGAAAACATTTAAAAGTCTCTAACTAGGGTTCAAACTAGGGTTAAAAAAGAAATTGTGTAATTAAAAGATTTTAGTGTACATTTTATTACGGTCAAAAATTCATTACAATGAAATAAACAGTAAAGTATCTTGGACTACGTTTAGATGAACACCTAACGTGGAAAATATATATCACATCACATCATATATCGTAATAAAATTATCATGGCTCATCAACCAATCATCGAGTCTTTCGGTATATAAAAGTGCTTATTTACTAAAATGGACTTATGATGTTAAGCTATGGGGTTCCACCATCAAACCAAATCTGGAAATTATTCGAAGATTCGAAAGTAAAACTATAAGAAGTCATTGCAACGGCCCATGGTTCGTGATACACAAGACTCTCCACAGAGACTTCGACATAATATCACTGAATGACCTCATCATCAAAAGAAGCTAAATATATCAGAAGATATCGTACGAGCACGGGAATTACCTTTCAACTAACCTACTAAATAAGAGTCAACATGTACACAGACAAACACAAAAGCATTTTAGATATACGAAACATATAAAAGTGAAATAGTAGTGTATAAATTGTAATGGTGGTGATTTACATAAATTATTTGTTATTATTTTGCATACCATTTGATCCATGTTCAAATATGAATAGATTGTAAATTATCAGAAGAGAAAATAAATACAATTGTAAATATGTTGAAATTATTATTAAGGTTTCATGTAAAGTTCCCCGAAAAATCAAAATATTATTTTGAAATTCAAGGGGCCTCGTCTTTACCAAGACAGATTGCGGAATATCAGTTTCGGTGAAACTCCTTGCTACAGTTTTGCCGATAGCGTTGTGAACTTACCGACAGAGACTCATTGACAGACAGTTTTGCCGAAAAAAAGTTTTTCGAATCAAGGACTTGCAAAACGAGAAGTATGACTACAAAAAATCCACTTTTTTTGGTGTCAGAGATCTACAATATGTATTTGTCTGATAACAAATCGCCGTTCATCCTTGCAGCATTACATACTTTATTTATATTACGTATTACGTACTGAAGGATGTAAAAATAAATGAATGTAAGTATTTTTGGCAAAAAATGTGCAGTGCAGTGGGAATCTCTACCAATAGTCCACACTAATGAAATAATTGAGTAATCACCGATGAAAATCTAAATCCTCCATGAACCCTTGATCACCGGCTTACAAGAGCAGAGGCAAAGCAACTGCAGGGCGCCGCCAAGGGGCATGCGAGGAGTGGCAGGGGCCGAGGGGGGCAGCGATCGCAGGCGCTATCTCTCTGCTGCAGACGCGAGCACGCTGCCCGGGGCCGGAGGTGGGGAGGGCGGGCCGGGGGCGGGCTGGGGCCGGAAAAGAGGTGCTTTGGCCGACGATGGCGCGTCGTCCCGAATTGTGTTAGGTGGGAGGGCTCAGCTTATCCATGTATTCATAAACGATTTGACCGCGGTCGTCTTCGAAACACGACTGTTCTCTGTCGACATACGACCGCCGACTGTGGATGTGGGTCGTTCTCGCTTGTTCCTGGCAAACATCTTGCTCTCAGTGCTCACTTCCAGGCGGCACACAGAGCCAATAAAGTTAATTATGTGCATGGAAGACTTGAACATACGTTGGACCATATGCTCGATGGGAACAAAAATGAGGAGTATTGAAATTACCAAATTAACAACGAAGAAATGAAACAGGAAATAAATTTGTTATTTTCATTATAGCCCAATAAGAGATTATGTACTCCCAAGTCAGATGCAGGGGAAATGTATCCCCTGCATGTTTAAGATTATTTGGAGATGAAAGTATTATCACAGAAACTACCACAGTGGTGCATACAAAATTTCGTCTTTTAACATTCATTGACTGGTTTTGGTTCTTCTTTAATTACCTATAAACGGGATACCTCAGTGGAAAAATGATATTACATGCCCTTGAGCTCGTAGTAAGGTTTGTGTGAGGTATTCGGTATATATGCTAAGGAAATACGTACGACGGACGACCTTTTACAGTTTTAAAGAAATCTTCCTCCGAAAATCCCGTAAGTGTGCTCTTTCTAGATAGGGTATTGTTCTTTTTTCCAAGTCAAACAGATTTGGAAGAAAATAATAATAGTTTGCAGATTATGTTACAAGGAAAAAAGCATGAGCACTTGCAACCAGCAATCACTGTTACGGTACGCGCACATTATCATTGAAACAAATCTTCGAAATATATCCATCATACAGTCAAATACCAAAAACGACACTTTAGCATTACGTAGGCATAAATCCTTCAAATCAAGTTTCCTTTCCCCCAATGAACATAAGTTATGTATCTTACGTCGTAATCTATCAAATTAGATCAGTTTCAGATGTTTAATCACATTTTTGTAGACTCCGTAGCACGGTTTGGAAGAAGGGATCTACGATGGAATCCAGCCTAAGCTATGATTTATATGAAATAATTAAAAATAATGTTTTACAAAGTGTGGAATGTTCGCAGGCGTCTAGATTTAGTCGACTTTTAATAAAGTGAACGATTATAGTGACTGCTTCACATGCATATACCCGTACTTAGTAAATAAATTCTAGACGAATGAGTGAACAATATAGTAAACCATATGTGTACCAAAAAGTTCACTACCAACGAAGTTGACAGAAGGTTACTTACATAAATGTAATTATATTTTCGTATCATAGAGAATAAGCTAATTTACGCGGCAATTTGTAGAAGAATAGATATAAAAATAATTAATGTGATGTTGTCATCTTATTACACGATCACTTTTAACTGAAATTCAAAAATATGTACTCGAAAAAAATTCTTCGTTTAGCCTCAGCCTCCTCCAAAAATGATGATAATAAAACTGGCTTTTAAGGTACCTTGATTTAGTCAGTTTTCACTAATGTATTTAATTAACTGAGTACTTTTCCTTCGATTTCTTCGAACTTGAGACTATCGGCGTCTGTTGAGAGTTCTTTCCAGTAACTCTCTACCGAACCGCAGATCCAAATTTACTGCCATTTTTTCTTAAAAAGTTCTCAACCTCTTTTTCAGTTTTATAAACTTTTTATTCAAAATGAATTCTAGAGATAATTTAGTCCACCATATTTTTAATGATTAACTCGTGTTATACAAATTTTAAGGAATATTTGAACCTACCTTTGCGGTCGCATAAAACGGATTAGATAATTAAATAACCTGCGGCATTCGAAGGTTGAAAAAGCCAATTTCCTTAAAAGTTTGGTATACGACGTTTCCTGCCACTGACCGAAACGTTGAGCGTCATCCTGCGACTCGATATGCTCAGAAGGAGATCACATATGGCGGCAAATGGTGAATTATAAGGACTGGTGTCTTATTTCTTTGGTTCACCTGATCAGACTGAATAAAAAACCGTTCAATGGTGTCTTGTCAAATCTTTCATTGCAGAAACTTTAACATTCGAATTGGTCACTTTGTCCCTCTAAGAGATTTTCTGCATTTTCTTGAAATATATTATCCTTCAGCTAACTTGAAATACGAACTAAACAAGCGAAACTTAAAATAATGTCTTGTCGTTTCTTTTGAAAAAACATAAACTCTGGACAGGTTTTTTTAACTTTACAAATTTTGTGTAACTTTATTAATAATACAACATTTTTTCTGTCGGCACATCAGAAAAAATTTTAAGTATAAAAAAAACCACGCTATTTATCGTGATAGTACCCACCATTTCTAATTATAGTTCTAATTATAGTAGTTAGGAAGAACAGCTCTTAACTATTACAATTATTGCAGATTTTCTTGGATGCTCGCTTCGTGAAATGGCACAAACGTGGCAATTTGTGTTTGTTTTATCAGTCCGAATTTATTGAAAATATGAAGAATCCACTACGTTTTGTAAAATTCGAAGCAGTTCCAAATTCTATACACTTAATCAAAACGTACACTCTCCTCACACTCAACACAACAGAGGGCACGACCCTCTGGCTCACGTTGTGTACATGCATATGCCAATGATTGAAGGTTTAAATTGATATTTCTTGGATCTTAAACGTGACTCTTTATGAGATTTGTTAATATATGAAAATCTATCTCTTCTAAATTGGAAAACGCGTTTTTATCATCACATGCAAAGCTAAATTGTTAACTCATGTTGATTACTGTGCCAATTGACGGAATATAACGTAGGTGAATCACACATTGTGTGAGGTCGTTTTGCATATATGTTTCAGTGTGTAAGGAATCCCGCCAGAGCACTAAGACTTTTTTTAGGCTCTAGCGTTATAATATTCTACGTCAAATGTCAAGCGATTTATAATGAGTAAGGTCAATATGATAAAAACGTGCAAAACCTCCCTATTAACGGCTCTACCGCATCCCTGGCTCTACGGTGATGTAGGTGACATTGGGCAGTCGCGGGTCACCCGAAGGTGCTAATGACGGCTTCTGTCGACGCACGTCCATCAATACCTAGACGACGTGCGGTGGCCAATCGGAATCAGAGCACGTGCCTGGGTGGGGGGGTGAGCAGAGGGGTGGGAGGGGAACACAACTGGCACCTCATTAGCCACGCACGCGCCTCTGCACCCCCTTGGAGGCCCTTGCCCTGAGAGGTAAATATGTGCTCTCGCAAGACTAGGAGGCCAGAGCACACTGTCAATGCAAACCCCGCAGCTTGCGCCGCTTGAGGCGAACTATTTTTATGAAGAGAAAATCTCGTACGATTATCTTCCAAAAATGGAAGTATTGTTGCGTGCGTTGCGCAAGTGTTTCGCACTTTTATTTCGTAAAATAAGAACTAACTTCATCGTTTTAAATAGGCTTATGACGAACTCGATGGCTTGAATACTGCATCCATATTTGGCAATTAAATTCCGATAATTGCAACCACTTCAAGAAAGGATAGGTATATTGCATCGTTTAGATGCAAACGTTATTGGGAAAGCTAAAAATTGTCCAAATTTAAGCAACGTACTTCACTTATTTACCAGTACTGTTGACGACTGTGGGCTCTTCAGATTGATTACTCTGCCGTATCCGTGCTAAGGGTTGGTGTATACCAGAGTAATGACACGAAAATCTAACTTCAATTAGATATAGAAACCGTATTTCAAAGAGAAAGTATTGTAATACTGCTGGAAAATCGGCGAATTTTCGTCACAAAAACTCTTCTTTCCAGGCCCTGGAAACGAAAAAGTGGATAAATCGTGTCTCTATATATAGTAAATTACTTTCTCTAACACGTTGTTTAGTCAGAATACATGTTTTGAGAATCCTTGATACTGAAAAATCGATTGACGGGTGCCCGTGCATCCGTGAACAACGGTAGAGGCTAAACCCTAAAAAGGATATTCACCGAAATTTATATTCCCAAACCCATTCAAGGGGCCGCGACTAGCTCCCTGAATTAGAAATTGATAATTTAATTTTGGAGGTACTTTACATTAAACCCCTGGTATATTTTCAAAATTTTCGAAAACATTGGCACAATTTCTTTTAGATAACTTTAGACCTCGGATAACATAACGCTTAAGAGAATGATGCGGGTTTCATTTTCGTTGAAATCCCTGATTTTTTTTTAAAAAATTGTAAAGGTTCACATTTTGTTTAGCGTTTTCTCACAACTACATTTATAAAGATATTATTTTTCTCAATGAAAACCGTATTTGTGTTCACCTTAAACTGATCATCAAGTAATGTCATATTTCAATTTTTCGAAAATTGAGTTTTTTGCGTAGTTATGCGTGGGACATGGGCAATTTTTAAATTTTAAACAATTATTTTCACAAAAACTGCTTCAATTTGGTCTTTAATTTTTCTTCACGTATGAAGCGAATAAAAGAATGGTAAACAGTGTGCTGGTCCCATTTTCAGCGCACTCTATTTTTGAACATTGTTTTTTCTACATTTGAACAACGAAGTTCGAAGAGGTAAATTCGTATTTCCCGCGCTTCGTTTAAAGCGCTATCAGTTTGCAAAATAGCAACAAGACGGTTTCAAACTATATTTGAGTGTTTTTCATTGTTTTCGGCCGTGATGAGCTTATGATATACAAAAAATTTCTTAGAAAAAGAAATAGATTTAAGAAATGTAGGATATTTAATATAGAACTAACAAATAAATCTTTTTTTCTACATGAAGTTCCGATCGGTTGACTCTTTCAAGTTATAATTCACTTATAATTTGCAATATTGTAATACTATGTAATCGTTAAAAATAAGACGCTGTTAGCAAAACGAATTTCTGTTTTCAAGCGTCCTACTCCACGATCGACGATGGGAACGATCTGCAACTATCGTCTGCGGAAACGCTAGTAACATTACGTCACCTCCGCTCAAGTGGACGGGAATTAGTCGGAGGAGAAATGGCGCGAGGTCAGCGCCCCCCAAACCAAGCAGAGCACTTAGGAAGAAGAAGAAAACTTTTAAGTGGACTCGGGAAAATGTATAGATACAAATGTGGTGACTGGTGGAATCATGTTCCTTCGCTCCCTTCCCACACCATGAACAAGGTGTGAAGAGAATTGTATTTAAAAACTTCTAAAGGCTTTGAGACGGTCGTGCTTCAGTAGCGGAGCGAGCGCTTTCGAAGTCAATTCAAACAACCTTCATTTCATTGGTGTTCTTAGTGCAAAATGTTCTTATGGAATATTCACTTTTATTTCATATTGTGTAATAACCATTGTTATGAAAGTTTCCGTGTGAAGCGGACTTAAATTACGGGACTGTTACGTGTTGTTATTTTTGTCTTTAAGTTGAAGGAAATGTATGCCTTATTCTCTTTACTGTGAAAAACCAATATCTTACTCATAACTACAGTTCTGTAAAACTTGTTGCTAGAAATAAGAAGTGAAAGCAATAAAAATAAAATATTCCGAAACAAGTACGAATATGTAAAAGTTTGAGCAAAAACGGCTTATAGATGGCGGAAAACCAATACTGGAAATGAGTGGCATGCAAGAAAGGCAAGTTTTAACTCGAGCCGAGGCACATCGCACTAAGACAGTTTTCCATTGCGCAATCCTCCTGGAAACGGCATCAAACAACAGTGCGCAATGGCTCCACGACGCAACCGAGTCCCCGGTGGCTGTTGCTGCGCCCCCCCATCTTGCCCCCGCCTCTGCCTCGCCTCACGTTGCCTCCGTCATCCCAGTCTCGGTCTCTCCTGCCCGTTGCCCCTCGCCACCCGCCTGCGCCTCCTAGCATAATTTCACCGCTCGAGATTAGCTCTGGTCCGGAGTCCTTAATTTATGTTCGATTATTACTCCTTTAAAAGACAGCACTTTCAGTACTTCATGGCATTTAAAAATTTACTTATATGCATAATGCACAGAGCTGAACAAGATGGTAACAGTCTTATTGGATAACCGCGTCCAGCTGATGATATATCACAAGTCGCTATATTAAAATCAGACAAAACGGGCACCTTGATTTCGCAAAGACTGGCCTGGGCTGGTGTTTTTGGGATCATCGCGTTGGTGCGTGGCCAGCTTATAGGAATGTTTAACCTCCTGTTGATACCGAAGACTCTGAAAGAGGTAACAGGAAACATTGGGCCACTGTTAGTGCGATAAAATGACGATGCCATTCACACACATTAACACACACAAACTTATTACATATGGATGGTGTGGATATTGGCTCTTAGAATTAGCTCAAAATATAATATTTACTTCGCAATTATCTCATCCATTATAAAATTTTAAATATCTTTTAACGACTCTTGAGAGTGAAAGGAACAAAAAATGCAAAAAATCAGTAATTACAATATACTTGTTGTCCATCCATTTGGTTCTTGCATATTTTTAATCATTTTGCAGACATAAAATAAATATTTTTTATTCAGAATCATTACTACCACTGCCTGTCCCAATTATACGCACTCAGCTGGCATTCTGCTTTGCATAACCGGAGACTGCTTGCGCTGGATACGATGAATGCTTGCGATAGAAACTTGCTCGCGGTCTGATGGAGCTCAGAGGCGCTCTTTCTTAGTAGTGGCGTGATCACACTGCAATTCATATCTTACAGCACTATATAGTGGAACGAACCGGTTTTCGAAAGCCAGACGATTTCTTAAATAGTAGTCTAGCAATGTAAATTATTGTTTATTATAAGAAATATTGCTTTACCAAAAGGCAACAATCTTGGAGACATTTCATTACAATCGTTAACGTGCATCCTTCAGTAATTTAGCTATGAATTTCTAGTAGAATTTAAAACTAAAGGACTTAAACCCAATGTTTGTTTGTTTGTTTGTTTGTTTTGAAAATTATACACTTCTTACGATGTGGAGAAAGTAAAAGGCAAATGATAATAATACCGATCAGATTCAAAAACAGAAATATACCACGAAGTCATGGTTGACTGGTAGTGTAAAAAGAAACCTATTCTATTGCTTCCACTTTCTCTTATATTCAATGACATTGGGTAGTGGCATGAAAGAATAGAGGACGAAAGTTTAAACATTTCTCGGCAGAAGCTAAAGATTTGAAGTGTTAGTTAAAGTTACCGTAAATTTTAATGAATTAGGAATAACTAGAAAAGTCTACGTCATGCGTCAGATCTCCAGTGACAAACCATGCACCAAATGCTCTGTAGTCAGTGCTGGGGAACTCTAGAAAACTAGTTACCGTCCCCGTGGTCTTGACATGTCCGATCTAGCGTAAAGCATCTGCTTTCTGTGGGTAACAAAAATATAGTGCAGCTGGGGGTGTCCACCCTTGGAAAACAGCATGTGAATGGGTGAAAACCAGAACGGTATAAGTTATATTTTATAAATTCTGGGAAAAGGTGTGTTTATTGTAGGCTATATTTCAGTTGCAATTTAATTTCGTGGTTTTAATGCACAATTAATATATCGTGGTTTTAATTATGAAACAAAGCACCACGAATTTGCAGAATTGAATGAAATAAACAGATTTCTCAGAATGTATAAAATGTCACTTCAATCGTTCTGGTTTTCACGCACTCATATTCTCCTTTCCAAGGGTGGTCACCCTCATTTGGACTATGTTTTAGTGACTATATTTTCGTTTTCATTCATATAAGTGTCGCAATTCGCGTGGGGGCCGCGCACCGGCGCGGAGTAGCAGCAATCAGCGTGAATCACACCTCCGAATCTTGGTTACCCCCGAGCACAGTGCAGTGCTGGATACGGAATGCGAACAATATTTCTTGAAAAAGAAAGCGTGTTTTCTCGTTAATAATGAAGCTTTTGTACAAACATTTTATATAACCTTTATCGTCATCCGATGGGTTTACGAGATGCTATCTTTTGGCGCGGATATGTCTAGACATCCTGTACAGCTCCATCAACTACAGCTCCTTTCCGCTCGTTTCCACTTCCCGCCTTCCTGTCGCCGTCCCACTTTATCTCCCCGGCAGCGCCTCGCCTTCCTCGCGCCCCGCGCCCCAGCTCACCGCCCTCTTCCGCCATTGGTCGCCGCGCGCCGTTGCTCCTGGACCCCGGCGCTGGCCGTCGTCGGACGTCCGAATTTACGCGGAGGGGGTGTTCCCGCCCAGGTGCGAACTCGCGCTCGCCTCGCCTCGCCTCGCCGGCTCTCCACCGCTTGGTGGGGGCGTAGGCGGTCAGAGGGAAGGCGCGGAAGCTCCCAGAAAGCTGACAGAAGAAAGAAATGGTTGCGCCTCTGGGAGAGGCTGCGCTTGGGAAAGATACTGCGGAATGATTTAGAATTATGTACTAGGATTATTCTGGATGGAAAGAATAATGCGGAGTAAGTGACCATTATCTATTAGGATTATTCTCTCTATTGTGATCACCAGAAATATGTGGTTTGATGAGAAGGTGGCAAAACTGGATTCAACCAGGACGGATCTACGTGACAATGAGAATAAAGAGAAACGGGACAACCCCCTCAGAAACGTTTGGCAAATCTTCTTTGCCCTTCACAAATTCCATTTGTATTTTCCAGTAATTTTACCTAGATGAAAAGATGGTGATGTTGAAGATGAAAAGATGGTATGTTGAATGCCACCTGATCCATGAGTGTTGCGACATCAATATTGACAGTCACAGTTAGATGTACAAGTATAGGCGCCTGATTGGAAGGCGACGGCGAGGTCTGGGAAGGCAGTGGCACGGGCGATGCGGCCATAGAGGGCGATGGCGGCTGCGGCGGAAACGGTTGCCCGCTCCCAAAGCGGGTTGTGTATCACTGCAGCAGCAGCCTGCCTCCAGCCTCGGTAGCCGCGCCGATGTCTCATGTTCGTTCAAACCCGAGATTTATCAAAAACTGTTAAAGTGCAATCTTCGTGCAACTATAATATAAAAAATAGAGATTTTCTCCTGATTGAAAACTTTTCTTTAAAAACATCATGAAATAATTCGTGTTCAATTTTTCAAAAATATGAGTAGTTTTCGTGTAATTTTTCACAAAATTATTTTGCATAATTTTTGCAATATTATATGTGTATATTGCATAATTTTTAACAATTTCTTCCACTCCAACTATCCTACTCCAATTTTTATAAATTCTCTCCTCATATGTAACAAACGGCGGTAAAGAGTTGGCACTAGTCTCATTTTGGCGAACAACTGTACTTTCGATAATTGCAATAAGGACATTTTTAAAACTACAAAATTGAAGGTACCGCTTTTTGCCTTAAATTTAATAAATTTACTCTTTAAAGTGCTCATGAACAATTATTTGAAAAACTAGTAATTTTTGCGTAATTTGTGTCTGTAATTTAGGCAATTTCTAAGAAAGTTGTTTTCAAAAAACTGCACCGAATTTTATCATTAAAGTTTCTCCTCGTATGTAACAAAATATAGTAAAAAATATGTTAGTAGTCCCATTTTTATGGACTCTCCCTATTTTCGAAAATTGCAAAATTGCGAGTTGGAAAAATTTTGGGTTGATACAATTAAATTTTTAAGCAGTGGTCCGAAATCTACCCGCGCGGCGCTTCTGTAGGGTAGTGGTATGGGTGAAGGCAAGTTAATTCTGATGACGTGTGTTCAAGTCTCTGCGCAGAAAAAATGCTTGCTGATTGATAACTCTTTTCCAGATTTATGTGTTAGGATAAGAGAGAGTAGCATTTATAAATAATGCCAGAAAGTGTGAGCAGTTGTATCATCACTAGTCGTAATTATCAGTTATCACGTAAATAGTATAGATGAAAGAGTATTCACTTGTTGGGTAGAATTGAACATCGCATAATTAAATTCACCTCGTAATTTATTTAAACATAGAGGAAATAGTTTCTATATTCATACTGTAAATGTTTTACTAAAATGGAAAACATAATACACTAGTGTGGTATGATTAGCTGACTGTATTAGCGCCCAGAAGCGTCGGGGACGCAACGGCAATCTTGCTTCAGCTGCACAACTGCAAAGGCAGGACATTTTGAACAGCACTTACCAAGTATTTGTTTCATTTTTCGTCAATATCGCAATTAAATTATTTACTCGTTTTTTAAGTAATCATAATTGAATTTGTTACATGAAGTAATAGGTATTGACTGACAAGTTGATTTTGTTTTCTTACCTCGAAGAGCCGCATTTTTGAGAAACAAGGAAGTCGTTTGCACTCACCTGAAAAAAGGGAAAAATGTTTTAGAATAAATATAACTGAAAACTTAGTAAAAATATTAGTGAAAATTACAAAATAATATCAACAAATAGCTCAAAGCTGGAAATTTTAATTGGTCTCGTTGAAATGTGTGACAATGACGTATTGTTCTCAATTTGCATGACCGTGTATTAAAATAACATTATCTACACTCGCAAATAAACATAACAAATTTAAATGTTTACAAACATAAAATATGCAGGGTAGGATTTAAGGGTATGCAAGGTGAGCGGCATTCCAGCACCCCCACCAAATACAAAAAAATGTGTAAAACGTGTAGGTTTTAAAATTATGCAAATTCATGTATTATTTCTCAATTGAATGCCAAATTTTTATTCATGCATTACAGTAATATATGTCACATTAGAAATATATGACTTTTTTTTAAATTGTACATTTATCTCATTTAATTTAACTTCAAATAAATTTTTTGTACGACATAAACTCGCAACGTTACATAGTAACAGTGACATTTATTTGCTTTGTTTAATTTAGAATTAAACGTAAGCGATATTTTGTATAAAGGTTGAATATATAAATGGTTTTAAAAACAATCTCCAAACACATTACAAACACATCTGTACTGTAGCGGTACAGAATTATTCAGATAAATTAAATTGAGTAAAGCAGGCCTAAGAAATTTTGTACTGAATGAAAAAACATACGGCGTCACGCGCGCAGCCTTTCTTGAACAGCCACGGTCCCTGACCCATTTCGAAGGTTTATGACACCCCACCAACAACCGAACAAAGGGTAAACTGCTAAAAGCGCCAGCGGGAGCCCACAGCTGAGATACTTCCGAAACGCCTGTCATCGTGACCGAGCAATAATTCATAGCCGGAAGTCCTTCAGAGACGTGACCGACTTTCGAAAACAGAGAACGGAAAAATTCTATACTCCGCCGGAGCCTCTATGGGCCAAATTTAGTGTACACCGCCATCACCTTCAGCAATAGCGAAGCATCTTTGTAGGGAGCCAAGAACATATGAGGAGAAAGGGTGGGGATAAGAGTTAACCTCGTGCGTTTAGGAGAAATAAAATTTACATTAGGAGAGAGAGACTTCACTGGGATGGGAGCCGGTCGCGGGAGAGAGGTAGGTGCACCTCTAGGACTGGCATTCACTTGAAGTTTTTATAGAGAGGAAGTGCAAAGCACTTACGGGGAATAGGCGAATCCTTTGCCACTGCTTATTAGCTACAAAATTCGCATTCGCTGAAATTTGTTCGAGAGAACGCAGACGCTTCGAGAGACACTTTTTGTGTGCTCCGCACTTGTATCGAGGCCAATACACCCCGGCCATCTATACTCCGCCGAAGCAGCCTCCAGACGGCCCTTCGCTGACGTCACTGATGCCGCACCGCCGCCAGCCGCGCCTGACGCCCTGCTTGAAGTGCGCCCGGCGCATTCCAGGGAGGC
Organism: Gryllus bimaculatus; assembly: GCA_017312745.1. Taxonomy (NCBI): domain Eukaryota; kingdom Metazoa; phylum Arthropoda; class Insecta; order Orthoptera; family Gryllidae; genus Gryllus; species Gryllus bimaculatus. The sequence continues at coordinate 3,466,469 of BOPP01000019.1, read as the reverse complement.
ACCGCCGCCCACAAGCTCCGTCGCGCTCGCACAAGACTATTGTTAAAGCGGTGCCGCGCTGAGGCAACAGAAGATCCTCAGGGACAATTTGTATTGTAGCTACAGAATAATGTTTGTACCATCTTCTTTAGTTGTAAGTTCTTCTTAATTTGTAATTTTTATTTTATTCACCATTTCTTTTCATCGATGTAACTTCCTGTACAGCCCTGTCCAGGAATAAAACGTTGTCTTTTACCAGTAATCAAATTGTTTATTTTGAATGCCCATGCATGCTTTAGCTTTAAATGCCTTCCATCACTGAATCTTATGTTCAGGAAGTTGTTACAATTGGCTAGTTTTTATATGAGTAAGGGAGTAGGACCGTCTGAGCTAGAACCGGGCCGCTAACCGTGCGTTTCCCTACGCTGGGAGGTGTTACAGTACAGTGTTTCGCGAACTTTTGTGTCAGAATTTTCCTTTACAGCGTTGTTTACATTTTCAATATTGAGATGTGACAAGGGGAATTAGCATTTAAAAACATGGACTCTATAAGCGTACTATGCATTTTTAAAGTAAATATTTAACAAATACGTTCATAAAATATGCAATTTTTGCAATAGTTTTACTTTTATATTACTGTTTTATATATTATTTTAATTTTTCAATCAAACAAAAAATCTAATTTCAAGTTGTACACCAATCAAATGTAGATAGCTTATGCGAGATCCCAATAGATAGATCCGACGGCCACCTAGTTTAAATGAGTAGCAGTGTAGTCACTGCATCATATGCATCGAGTAGTTCTGTTGCATATCTTTGCTAAAATATAATTCTTCCTCACCTCTGACAAAATGTTGCGTAACATTCCAAAAATCAAGTAGAATCTCGAGCTTTGCATAAACCTATGTATTATGGTTTCCAAAAATGAATAATCATATTTTAAATAATTTTTTAATACGAAATAATGACTAGAACGTAATAATTTGCAAATAATATCGGAGAGTGGAAACAGACAAGATAATAAACTCAACAAATGAATTGTGCTGAAATGAAACTACTATTTCAGATTGAGATGCTAAAACAGTACAGACTTATCGTATTATTTCTAAATTTGCCATTTTTGAAAATTCAGATAAATCAACGAAAATGAGACTGGCGCCATTCTTTAAACTTTCCATTAGAAAAAGAATTGATGAAAAAATTGGAGCGGATAAAGGCTTTTTGTACAAATTGAGATAATTTCAAGCACGAAATACGTGGACATTGCGATTTTGTCTCAATGTCTGTTCTAGAAAATCAGCTCTTCAAAAAATATTATATAAAAGCTTTTGAAAATGTGGGTAGATTTTGTCTAAATTGGTTTTAAAATGTATGCACTTCCTAAAACAAATCTTAAAAACCTCTTCAAATGTTTTCATTAAATTTTCTCTACGTGTATAACAACGGACGATAAAATATTCTGCTAGTTCCATATTCGGCGAATTCACCATATTTTCGAAAATTGCATGTTAGAAATATTGGGTTGAGACAAGTACATTTTTAAGAGTCATCGGCCCGAGTTCAAACCACGCCGTCCTTCTGTAAAGTAGTGGTATGGCTAATAATACTGAAGCGAAAGGGATATCTTATCGATGAAAGCTTCGATTTCAGATCTTTAAATATGTCATTCACTTTTTTTAAATTTCAGTAGTTATTGAGTAATAATATCACAGGAAAAGTTTGGTCATGTCAGGCATTTCTATTAGTTTCAACCAACTTTCGTATCGTTATTATCCGATTTATAGCACTGAAATATGTATATCAGAACTAGCAAAACTTTATCGAACCAACATGAGTCCATTAAGGGCAACTCCCGACCTGGCCCCTCATACTAAGAGCCAGATGGAATATTATGAGGCGAATGTAAATAAATGTTTCTTGTTAGTTTGTGGTCAATGGCGTAATGGGGCGCTCAACCACTCTAATTCGTATTTGGGGCATCTGAATACATCAGATTAATTGACAGTCACGTTGAATACGACTGTAGAAATCATGGAACTGGAACTTTATACTCTAACGTATACATTAAAGGCTACCTACACATTTCGACTCTGTGCCAAATACTATGTTTCTAAACGTTCCTTAAAACCTTTTCAAAAATCTCCCAACAAATTGTAAACTGTTTTAAAGGGTTTGTCATGATATTGAACTTCAATTTTCAAGTTTTTAGAAACAAACCCTTGCAAGACATCCAGGGTTGGTTACGATAAATTGGCACCGATATTTTAAAATTTTATGAACTAGTGGAACTACAACAACACGTATTTTCTGTCAAGAATATTATTTATCCCATTATTATTTAGTAAGCTGAGGACATCTTGTATCATTTTTGCATATCACGTAATTAAATTGTACATTCATATTAATGTTGTCGTTTCATTTCTATTTCCTTGCGAATTTAAAAAGAAGGTCATTCAAAGCCTCCACATTTTCAAGGAATCTTCTTCCACGTAAAATTAACAATTTTCAATTTGATTTGGCCATAGTATTTCTACGAACACGCAGTAATGTATCATATAAATGTAATTAATTTTTATAAATTTCTTTTAGCAAGCTATTTGTTTGAGTAATTGTCGATCGAGGTTATCACTTTTCTCGATTTTTTGGACTTATTGAAATGACATTTTCCTCGTGTTGCCGAAGAAACCTTAAAAAATGTGTCAGGAGAGATACTGAAGTGCAATGCTTCTCCGAGAAAATAAAACTGAAGTACAAAAGCGGGTGTAATACCTAGGGCCGTGTGGAATCAAATTTGGAGCCACTGGGCGCAGTCGCCCTCTGGGCAGACTGCCGTGGAAGCGTCGCTCAAGCGAGTTGGCCGCTGCCGGATTGCGTTAGCGGTAACTTTGCGGCGGCGGCGGCGGAGCTAGCGACGGCCGTGGCGGCGAACGCGAATGTCCGGCGCCCGCGGCGCGGCGGGGGCGGTGCCGGGGGCGGAGCCGGGGACGGAGCCGGGGGGGAGCCGGGGGCGGAGCCGGGGGCGGAGCCGGGGACGGGGGAGCACGGCGCCGCGCCGCTGCGCCGTCGCGTCGCACCGCGTCGGCCTCTCGAAAGAGGTCATCGGCGCCGCTTACCCTTCAGCGAAAGCGCCGCCCCTCCCCGCCGACCGCACACGTCACGGGCCGCTGATATTACCGCCTCTTCCTTTCAGGGCAGTCGTTTATTTGCTCCCTGCGACGAGCGCTGGAGGACGAAAAGGACGCGGCGCGGATGAAAATCCGATGCTGACGGGCCTAGTCGCGTCTGGGATTAAAAGGGGGAAGTATCGAGTCTATTTCTGCTTGGTGAATCTACCAAATAAATGGAACCATTGCTTATAACTTTTTCGTTCCCGCAAATGATGTGCTTATTTGTTGCAATGATTCAAGAAACTTCAGAAAGGAAACCGAAATCGATTCTTTATTTTACAGTATATAATGTGAAAATTAGTTCCAATCGCCGTACCAATCACCGAATTCTGACAAAAATAGGTGAATAATTTTAATAATTTTTAGTAATAATCTCCACGAGTTAACTTTCGGGAAAACAATTTTCCTATCCTCAGTGGATCTTACCCAAGCAACGTGGATCTCCCATGAATGTTCACAACATGGTCAAAAAATGTAAAAACAGCAAAACATGCTCGTTACAGTTTTTTAGTAAGCCGTTTTCCGGTGTCTTCCTTCAACTTCAAAATTGAACATTTTCCATTTTTTTTAGTTCTTTCATTAAGGTCATGTACATTTTTTTTAAAATACTGCGTAAAACATGAGCAATTATAAAGATTACAAAAACAAAATTTTCTCGAAAACACCTCCAATTGTTTGGTAGAGATAGTACTAAATGTCCTCTGTGAGAAGATATAATGTAATAAATGATGAATAATGTAATTTCATTCACTTGATTCTCACCCCGTTAATATTTACATTAGTAGTGATTTGTTCACATTATTCTATTTATGAGTACATGTGCTTTAAATGATGTCATGACGTTTCTTCAAAACAACATTTTTCTGTGAAAATGAGCTCCTGTTTCCGCATTTTCAGAAATGCTCAAACATAATTTTCTCAAAAACGAATCCAAATTTTTACTTCAAATTCTTCTTGTGGATAGTGCTAATTGCACTGTTAAAGGCGACATAAAATTAATGACGCTGTATTTTTTTTTAAAATACGTATTTTAATCTCTCGGGCCATCAACATTTACATTTCCAGCAATTTGCATACATTGTTGCAGTTTTCAGTGAATGTGCTTCAAATGACTTCAATTTAATTTTTTCAACAACTCAATAGTTTTCGGGAAAAAGAGCTTCTCATTTCGCATTTACGTAACGCTGAAACACAATTTTCTTAAAAACGGCTCCAAATTTTTCAAAGAAAATTGCGATTTGGGCAAGGTTATCTTCTTCCTTAATTATCTTAAAGTAATATTTCAGTTCTTCTATTAGAAACCGAAAATTGAGAAAATTCAAAAGAAATATACTTTGGGCGACAACTGGCAAGAGTACATGGTAAGTCCGAATAGCTTCCCCAACCACAGACAATTTTTAAAAAATTATACGAGAATAATCTGTGCCGTTCTGTTACACCATTAGTTTGCTTTTTATTTTAGAACAATCTATATAATATGTATGCTATAAAATAAGGAAATCACCAAATGTATAATCTCATAAGATTTTTTGCATTTTTCATCAGTTTCAATTAATAAAACATTTTGTACCTTTTCCCGGCATTTGTAATGATTGTTGCTGAATTTAACGATTTTAATATGATTTTAATGGTAGTTGCTTCTTATAGTATTTACGTGCACGTTATGATACAACAATTGTTCACCACATAATTTCTGAGTAGGCTATTCGATTTCTTCTCTCGTGTATTGTAACGTCAACCGTTGTTAGTACTATGTAATCTGAGGTTTCTGTGACGGCTGACGGCGTTATTGTCTCTTTGGCTGATTTTGTGATAAATAAAGGCATAGATTTTCTTGTAAAGAACAATTCATAACAAAAGTTTGCAACCTGAGTCCTCTTCAACAAAAGGAAGAAACCTCGATTTCATCTGCATCCAACAGCTTGAGTTGTATATCTGAAGTAATTGTGATCACAATTTGTTACGTCATTTTTCTTTGATTTTAGGGCATTTTAAAAAGATTTTAAGAACATTTTATTGATCATTTTTGTTAATGTTTTATGTTTTCAAAATCCTCCCCGTAGTTATAACAATAGATAATAACTGATAATGGCATAGCCTTGCATAAACTTTCAAAATCCGTCTGTCACCTGGCGTAGTATGAATAGTGAAATTTAAACCACGATTATATCGTACAGTGGAATTTTTGAAAAGTAGATAAAACATCAAACAATAGTATTGTAGCTTTTTATTACCATTATCCATTGCTTTATTTATAAATTAATTTTTCAATTGTATAAAGATTTCTTACATTACTTATTTTCTAAATAAATATTATTGAACGAAAATCTTCAGACATTTTTAAATCATAGAATCTTAACATATTTACCGTACTCTTAATTACTCACTTTAAAGTAACCAGAAATCAGTTTAGTGTTACGTCATTATATTTATTTTTACAAGTGACTATTAATTTTTTTCTAAAAAATTAAAATGAATTTACTAGCTTGGGCGCGATTCCTTTCAATTCGCAGCCGCATATGTCACCGAAAATATCCGGAAACATAAACCAGTGACATTGAGCGTCCGAGGTTTACCATCGCTGTCACAGCGCACGCCAGTTGCGAGAAAAGCATTGCAACATCACTCAGCCTGCGATGCCGAGAGTGAGATATTTGAAATTAATTTCTAATTAAACTGTGGGAAAGTTCTCACAAATCATTGGTGGTTCAATTGCATTATTGTTTTTTGAGAGTTTTTTTGCGAAATTGGAAAGCCCCTATCCCGAAATGTAATGAAGCGAATCGGTTACACCCAATTCCCTCTCGCCTCTGATTTTTTTAATTCCACAGGACCAATCACGAGACTATCACAGCATGCCTTTGTTTAACTACATTTGCAACGATCAATTGGACAATCGCAGTTTTCATTGAAAATTTTGCTCCAATCGGAATACTACTTTTGGGAGAATTTCTGTTGTCAGATTTTACAAGTCATTATCCTGACTTGTAAATAAAAAATAATAATAATAATAATAATAATAATAATAATAATATATACTTATATGTATATTTAATAGTTGTAAAGGAACATATATAGTTTAATTTCTTCTCATAATTGTTGTCTACCAAGTATTTTAAATTGAGCTCATGAAATATTATACGGTCATATCAGTAACTGAACAGAACACCGTCACTATCTCACATACGCCTTTCGTTTACATTGTAATCGAACGACGCGCCTCGAACGTTTACAAGGCGAGCGCTGCCGCCGCCGCGCACTCCTCGATCAGCAGCGAAGGGGGGGGGGGGGCAGGCAAGACGTTTTCGGGAGGCCGAGACTGAGTTGTGGCAGTAACTCTCCGCTTCGTCGCCGTCCCGGATAGCCGAGATCGCACAGGCAGTAGTCCGTCCGCGATCTCGGTTCGAAGGATCGCGGGTTCGAGTTCCCGCCTCGGGGATAAATATATTTGTGATCGTCCTATCACCATTCGTCATCAGCCTATCACTTCATTTAAAAGAAGGATTAATAATGCCTCTGCGCGCGCAGGAGAGCTTTAACATTAACGATGCAGTTGGCTCATAAAAGAAATCTTCGCCTCAGCGCAGCTCAATTTCTTCTTAAAGATGCCACACTCCAACGTCCGAAGACAGACGCTGCAGCCCCGTCAACCGTCTCTTCTCATTGAACCAACACCACACCACCTGCTCCCCTGGTTCGCTATCACCGTCCCGGGATTTTGGTTAATTTAAAGGGTGTATTATTGTCCGTGAATAATTTGCTGTTTTTTGAATTGTTAATTTGTTTGTTATTTAAGGGTCAATAGTATTGTCGATCTGTAGTTTTTTGCAAAAATGGTCCAATTATATTTTATTTTCTGTGGTCACTATTTTCTGTTTTCTTTCTACTCTTCATTGAGCCACAAGTTTACGAGCAATCCCTAACCGATTTTCGGATTCGATGATTTTTAATCGGTTAAATATAAAACTATAATTCGCCTCACTTAAACACGTCTCACTAATTCGGTTCACAGCGTCCCATACTAATCTCAAACACCTTCAAACATTTCCCGAAAATTAAAATTTCCCCGCAAAACCATAAATGCCCCTGGTTTGTCTGAAATATCATTTCTCACCGCGATCTCTCATTCAAACCCCGATATTATTTTCAAAACAATTGTACCACAACTTCTTCGTACGTCTTCTTTCACCTTCAAATGCATCCACCATTCCACTCGGCAAAACATCACACTTTCCAAGAAATGTGAAACCATATCTCCAAGACGTCATAAAACTAGAGGTGCTAAAACCGCACATATTTTATCATATTATTTCTAAATATGCAATTTTGAGTGTAAAAAATGGAAAAAAATTGGAGCGATTTTTAAGAATTTTTTTGGGGGAAATTGCATTATTTTCAAGTAAAAATTACGCAAAAATTAATCGTTTTCCACAACAAACAGTACATGCTTTTTTTAAAGAGCTGATTTATTGGAATATGCCAATTTTTCCAAGGCAATGCCTACATCTTCAATTTTGTAATTTTAAAATTGTAACATTCTGCAGTTTTTGAAAATACAGAGTTCTCCTAAAATGGGAAAAGCACCACATTTTTATTGTCATTTGATTTGAGACATTCGAGGCGAAAAATTAAAGAAAAAATCGGTACTGCTTTTAAAAAAAGTTGTTTTAAAAACAAAAAATGGCCTAGATTTCGCGCTAAATTGCTCGAAAACTCATATTTTCGAAACATTGTACACTACCTTACAAGGAACATATTCATTAAACAAATACCCAACTTCATTATAGTAGTAGTTCCGTATTAGGCCTTACTTCAGATCAAATGCATAAATAGTTAATCAATAATTCTGTTTATTTTATGAATTTTAAACATAGGGTGTTTTAAAATTGTTTTTGGATAGATGTTTGGAAAATATTGTCCTAAAGACGTATTCCAATATATTGAAAATCAAACATTTATAAAGTTTCTGGTATAAGTTGTCAGAGAACTTCACAAGACCGTTTAACACGGAATAGACCATTTGCAATTTTTCCAGATTTGTAATATTACGATAATGATGAGGAAGAGTACAATGATGATGATGTTGATGATGATGATGATGATGATGGTGGTGGTGGTGGTGATGGTGATGGTGATGATGATGGTATTAAAAATACTGACATGAGTCCGAGATTGATGCATGCGTTTGAACATTCAGGACTTTACTTGTATAACAAAATGGAATGCATTCCATTCATGTGTCATTAACAATTGTCTCTGAATAGTCTTCAGGAGTGATGAAAATGAAATTACTCTGTAGAAATCGAGGAAAATTCAATAACTTTCAAAGTCTTTTTCCAATGCCGGTAGGAAAATAGATCATTTTCATGTGTCGAATCGATAAAGTGACCTAGAATTGAGTGATGATCTCAAGGAAACTGAATACACAAGGTAAAAGTGACGTAAAGAGTGTCACATATTGCACGGGGATGTGAAGTAAACGCCATACATATTGTATTTATGTATGAACTCATAATATGTAAATTTAATTAACATCTTGTGTACTTGAAACGAAAAATAAAATCAATGGATTTAACACTGTTAGATAAAATATCCGATGTAATCGTTGACAAATGTCATACCACAGCTTGACTGATTCTCCTCTGTACGGAATCATTTATATGAGTGGTCGCGTTGCACAAAAGAGACGGGAAGCGCGAGCCTCCAAGTGGAGAGGGAGATAGAGTGAGAGAGAGAGAAACTCGCGCTACGCTTACCGTCACGCACATTTCGTACCTGAACACGGAAACGTTGCCGATGATAGAACAAAAACGCTCAAAAGAGAAAAAACACAACAAAAACAAGCGCTTCGGGCGGGCCGGGGCTCGTAGGCACGTGCCTGGGGCGCGTATCGACGTGAGGGCTATCGATTTCAGTTTGACGACCCATCGAACGCGGCCGCCTGCTCGCCCGTCGGCCCGCGAGCGCTGCCAGGAGAACCCGAGACTTTGACACAGCAGAGATACTCCGAAACTGCGCACAGAATTCTCTTTTCTGGCATTTCTTATCAAAAGCACCACACAAAAAAAATAAATGAGTGGGGACGACCTGCCTTGTTTCGAGTGAGTGTCTGAATATTCGTCCGAGCGTGCCAACAAGTCTCGTAAGTATAGTGTTATTGTGCACGTTTTTATTCCGGTAATTTGCGGTGATCCTCTTTCGCTGGAATTCGATACTGTGGACTTATAGGGTTTCCCTCCCCATGTATCTTCCGAGTAGCACAGTGCCCGAACAGACACCAGCACTAATCGCCTACCGAGTCTCCTGAAGTGTGTGGTAGTGCAGTACCTGTAAGCGTAAATGGTTTCGAGAGGAGGAAGCGAAAAGGAAGAAAAATAAAAGATTGCGCGAGCTTCGTGAACCATTTTTATGGTACTCTTCGAGCATTCACCGTAAAACAGAGCAGCGGACAACTAGATTTTTCCTCAAGACTGGTTCAATTCGGTCTAGCCTTGTAACAAGTGCCAAAAATCGCCGCACAGTCGGGATTCAAAGCCTAGGTCTTCCAAATAAACAATATTGCAGAGTCAACAGTTTTACCGTTGACGTACCACAGACGGTGTCTCGTATATAAGATGGGTGTGTTCGAGTTCCACCTTAGTTACGGGTATTTTCACTTGTTAATTCTTCCTTACACCCGCGCAATCGTAGCTGGATGAAACGAAATAACTAAACCCAAATTGTTCCGCCTCTGAAGATTATTTTCGGTGCTCTTCTCTACTCGGTGCACCAAAAACAATCGTACGCAATTCGTGCATCTGTGTCTTTGAGTAATGAGAGGAACATGCGGGGGTGACGGCGGTCTCGGAATGAGGATAGTAGGGAGTGGTTACAGTTCTCCTAAATACGTGACTATGACATTGTAAAATAGAGGAATCAAATAAAACATGCTCTAAGAGCAAAAATAGTAGGTCGGGTAGGAACTAGAGAAGCGATGCCATTGCGAGCCATCCGCCGCAGGGGTCGGAGCCGGGGTTTCTTTTCAATCAGATTGATTATTTCGTGTTCCGCGTGTCTCAACAGATATGATCATTAGTCCCCTAAATGTGATGCATGGTTTGCATCGTGGGAGGTGGCGATGGTCTTCTCCCGCGGGACGGTGAGATCTGCAGCCGACCTACACGTCGCATTGCTGGTTTTTTCTCGTCCAGGCATCTCCCACCATCAGGGTACCGCTCCAGCCGGGACAAGTTCTCGTCCCCGGACGGTCTCCCGACATGTGTGGTAGTGTAGAGCATGTAAGTCTGCACAAGGAAAAGGAGGAAACATCGTGCAGGGTCCGTAAGTCCGTTTTTTTTGTTTTTTTTTTGAAGACGGGGAGTTCTTCTCCAGCATTAGTCTGTGTTGATTGGAGAAACCACGGAAAACTATCAATTAGAGAAGCCGGACGCTAGAATTGTCGTCCACTCGGCGGCTGAATTCGTCCTAGCTAGAGTCGAAAGTCCTGGCACCGTCGAGACCCGAATGCTAAGACATCCTGATAAGAGGCACTGCAGTGACAGCAGTTGATGCCATGAACCATCTCAGCCAGTCTAATTCAGCAAGCTTTGTAGTCTCCATAAGGATGTATTTCGTGAAAATTTGAGACAGGCATAAAGCTCCGAAACATAAAAACGTAAGCGTAGACAAAGGGCATATTTTTATTTAATTTGTACATTTGGCATTTGATGTTGACATGTGTATGTGTGAGATAAAATAACGGCTTTCGAGGCGGACGTCATAACTTTTATTTTATTAGAAGATCATGTACCCAAGTCGTCAATCGTAATTATGAGAGAAATGTGATTCCAATATCCAGTACCCTTGTTCAGTTAAACTACCTACAACACAATCAGTCATCCATCAGAGCAACACAAAAACGTTGCATAACGTGAATTTGAGGGTGCCCCTTCCGTACGCACCGCTATTAACACTTCGCAGCTGAAATCCACGTTATCCTCCGCGTCACAAACTGTGACGTCAGAGGGTTCCTCCTGCAAGGATGGCTGCGTAATTCTCTCCCCGGTAGTGAAATCCCCATGACAAGTCCCCATAACAATTCTCGGACGTGAACAGGTATGTAATACATAACTTCTGAATCTTTTGTTTATTATTATTATTATTATTATTATTATTATTATTATTATTATATTATTATTTGATTCTTCATAGTTTTTACTGGTCGGTATGTCAACCATTCACAGGTATGATGACCGATGTGTTGAAGATTCAGGTGGCTTCTAACAATACGGCATGTATTCAAAATTACTGTCTTTTGCATATTATATACAATTCCTGGTATCCAAGTGCAGACACTCTAGGTGCTCGAGACCTTATTTCACCACTTCATCATACATTTTTATTTTTGTATCATACTCTTATTATTATTACTATTATTATTGTTGTTGTTGTTGTTGTTTAAAACACAAACAGAAGTATGGCAGAGTACAAGAGACAAACAAACCAATTTAAGATCCTTCAATGTAATTTCACGCCACACACTACGATACGAGAAGAAACAACTGCTGTTCCTATGGGAATATCGCATATAGTTGTGTAATTGTCCAACGAAAGTTAGTTTCATGTTTGGTACCAAAATATTTTTATAACTTACGGTCTATTTTTTCATTTTTTAGTAAGGCAGTGATAGATTTAACGTTACAACCAGTGTAGGCGTACCCTGTACTCATCTTTGTTTATAATTCTTTGTTAATTGCAATGACAAATCTTCAATCTCTTTCTTTCTACATCATTGTGTTCGACGCTCATGACACGGTAGTTTGGATTTTTTGTTAGTCATTGTTTTGATTTTGATTGTTTTAGCAATTGTTAGTGTCCGCAAGCTTTGGGTTACGGACTATTCAGTTTATTTTCGAAATAATAATCTGAAGCAGACATTACATTCGAGAGATGCAAAAGCAAGAGTTAACATCTTCTAAATTCGCAGAGGAATTTAAATTTTAGAAACCACTGTGATAGATTGATAATTCTGCCATTATTTAATTTGTGATGGACAATCAGGTGTTAAGTCATATACCTCAAATCGCGTGCAAACGTAAAATATAAAGCTCAGTAAAAACAATACTGTCATAAATCGAAAATTGTGGTTCGCAAGAAAATTTATATGGAGTTGAATATTTGCTCTCACTCCGATAATAAAAAGTTTGAGATTATTTCATTCGCCCAATTTGACTCTGAGACTTCAGATTTAACGTTCATCTAGTGAAAAGTACAAACGATTTTTCATCAAACGGCAAATCAAAAATCATAATTTTGGAGTTATGGCACAATAGCGTTTAAAAAGAGATGTCCAGTATTTGGTATATAACATACGAATTACGGAGTTTACCAAATGACTGGAGGTTTATCGTTAGCACACCCCAATATGTTTGAAAAAAGATATGTAAATACAGAAAAAGACGCATTAGGATCGTGGTGCTACTACTCATGTTCGATGGCAACCCTAGCGTGTGGAATTGGTACTATTCATTAAAGCAAGTCTAATTAAATCGTATCACATTTCTCGTTAGCTCGTATGAATTTAATACCATTTATTATGTTAACTGTGGCAAAAAAAATTAATGATGCAGGAGTCACATATACGTTCAGGAAGCCCGTTAATTGAAAATTTCATGAAAAGAAAAAAGAAGAATTTCAAAAGTTAACTCGACGTGCAATATGAATGTCGCACGTCACCGCGTTTGAATGCATTCGTAGCTGCTTTAGATCCCACTATATGTGTATTGAGGTATTACATGAGCTATATGAGCATGAGGTATTACAGGATCGAGAGTTTCACTAAAACAAAAGAATGTTCAAGATTATCAACACGTCTGTAACAATTGCATTGCAGTATTGGTATTTGTTGAACTGGGGCTATAGAAAATAAATAAAATTATCAATGTTGATATAATGAAAGCATGATCGTCGTCGAGTTTAAGACATACATTTTCACTTTGTTGTTATTATATGAATGCAAATGTCGACATTCAATTTCTTACCCATCCCATTGTATTTCCGTGGAAAAGTGTAACACTCAAAACATTTCTTTAGTTTCATGGGATCTGTTGTATGATGATGGACAAAATGTGTCTGTTTTGTTATTACACATGCACACTAAGAATAAAGTTACACATATTAATTAAATCGTATTTTATAAGAAATTTACACATTTATTCTGAAATTTCGTACAATGTGTCACTGCATTGTTATTCCTACTCCTGGACGAAATCTTTGTTGCATATTATATGTATTTATTAGATATAGTCTAAATTTGTATTTTCTAAAATTTGTTAAGTTGCACTTTCTGTTACACATTCCAAGCTAATTAAGCTTTCAAAAATACAACACTAAGTTTAAAATGTATTTGACTCACATCAGTAATTTAGTTCTGTTAAGGGATAATTTCAAGTCTCTTTTTAATTTTATTGCCTTAGGGTAAATTATTAAAAATATATCTCTTATTAATGAACACTTCATTAATCATACAGTCTTATGAAAATCATCTAACGATTGAAAGAAACTGAATGACTTATTCCTTAAATCATTAAAAAATCAGAGACGTTAATAGAGAGGAAAGAGATAAAATTCTTCTTCAGTTCCCTGTTTATTGTCCCACTTTCTTCTTTTCTATCCAACGCATTACGCGACTGTGTTACGGAGCTCTTCTACCTCTCTCCATCCACTTCCCCCCGTCCTACAGCTCTTGGGAGAACTAGACCACCGCCCGCCCATCTCCGTGCGTCTAGATGCACCTCAGGCGGCTTCCAGGGCTACTTGTGTGTCTCGACGGCAGGGAACAGTGTGCCCGAGGATTTGCCGCAAGCTCTTTCATTCGCACCACGACTCAGCCCCGCCTTTATGTCGCAGCGCATCTCGTGATGACTAGCGTTGCACTAGTAGTTCTCCGCCAGTATACAAGTTTGTACTAAACAACCAGCCTATAGTCAGTAGAAGTTTGCTGCCGTAAGTGCAAACATCTCAACTCGGACGTCACCGCCACGGAAACCACAGCGTACATCGTTTGGGCATGCCGCTCTCATTACGCTGCATGGATACGGCGTCACAGCCGCGAACTACTACACGTTCGCGACGCCGCCGTGGAAGCTGGATGGAGTATGCTGTAAAAAACCAGGTCGTATAGCATGGGGGTGGGTCAAACTTGGTGGTTGGTTGGTTGGTGGGCTTCCGCGGCCGGAGTTTGTTTTATCTAAGTCTTGTTAGCCACCATGTCAGTGACGCGGCTCGAACCGTATAGCCTAGATAAGACATGGTGGTTGCTAAAGCTCACCCCGCTGTCGTCGTTCATGCAGCAGTTGGGGTGGCTCACGCAGGAAAACTCGCTTCGAAGTGTGAAAAGAAAATACGTACACATTCTTACATTCAGGTAGAAACCCTTGGTCAGCATTACCGGGCGGCGGAACGTTTTTGTGGTAGTAGCCTTTGGCAAGTGCTTCGAGGGTACCGCCACTGCCCTAAAGAAATTCTCCCCAGCCACAAACTAAAACAACTGCGTGAACGTTTCCGAGACAATTGCCAGAGAAGACTTCGTATCAAATGAGTACCGGGCCCGCGCCTCCGCCAGGCCTGGCGTACGACAGCCTGTCGCCCCTGCCCCGCATCCGTGAAGTGCGTTTGTCGGCAGGCATATAAGCAAACTGCTCATCCATTCGGCACCGGGCCACTCTGATTGGCTAATGGGTGCGGAGTACGAAACCGTGCGAAATTTGATGACGGGCTTAGTCTCGTTACGTTTATCAGAATTGACCCTTTATTTCATCCCAAGATTTTTCTACGAGATTAAATATAATGGCATAATTTAAATGACAAACTGAAAGCGAAACGTACACTACGCGTTTCTATTCACATTAATTTGATTCTAGTTTTTGATCTTAAAGAATCTGTGTCGATGGTCTGGTTTTATACATTTCTCCACAAAATGACTCTGTTGTCATCGCTGAGATTTTAAATTATAATTACTGTCCTTTCAGTTCAAAAAAATTTGTTCAACATTTTCAATCTTCATTACGTTTTTAAGCGTGTGGAAGAACCCACGCTAATATATGATATTGCTATTATTAAAATTGTTTTTTGTGGACTTTTATTTCCTAAGTTGAATCTTGATATTGAAGTACTGGTAAGAACTATGTAAAACAGTGTTTTGAGAGGGTTTTTACTGCTTTTATGCATATTTCGCATATCATTATGCATATTAATGTATGTAAGGAAAACGCAGGAGACCGATTACTTTGATTAGTTAGACTATTAATTTGTTCTTTATTTTTTCAGCGTTTCGTCAGTGGAACCCCAAACACATAAGATAACACATCGACCCCTGGATGCTCGTTTTCTTAGCAAATGTTTCGTAATAAGCGAAATATATATAATAAATAAGAGGATTTGAAATGTTTTTCATTTTGCTTTTTTCTCATATTTTCTGACCAATTTCAGTTTGTGATCAAAGTAAATTTTTGCGTGTTTTACTTTTATTATTTTTCGACATTTTTTTAAATTCCATTTGTTCTACTTTATTCGAATTAATAGCATATCTCTTCGCCCTATTTCGCATATTTCTTCTCTTCCCTGTATCCTTCCTTCCGCCGTCTGTGCGCCCTTACTGTGCCCACCTTATCGCTCCGCCTCGGGCGAATATCTCCCCCCACTTGTTAAATCCAAATACAAAGGCCGGCGCGCGCTCCCTTCTCGGAAACCTTTATTCTTCTCTTGGCGGGGCGCTCGCGGGCCTTGTAGAAACCACCCCGCCACGCCCTGCCCCGCCCCGCCCGCCGCGCCACGCGCCACCGCCGCCACCGCCGCCGCCGCCGCCGCCGCAGCCGCAGCCGCAAGCCACCTGCCCAGGGTGAACGTTGAATGCCGCGCTCGCTTTCCCAGTACTCCGCTGCTTCGCTCAACATTTAGATGAGAAAACCGCCAAAGTTTTCTCCGCCTCGGCTCAGGCACGATGAACGTCATTACTTCCCCTACCTGGAATCTAAGTAATGGATCGGATGATTTTGGAAGGAACGTCCGATTGAGAAGTAAGGGAATACTTGACGCAGTGCGTTTGACTTATTGATATTGCTGATTGTTAGCAGAGAAACCCGTAATCTCTTCCTACAAGGAAGTTGTTTTATACGGTACGAATAGGTTTGTGTAAACTTTGCAGTCACTCCTGGTCTCACAACCTAAAGGGATGAAGCTGTAGTAAGATCAGGGGAATTGAAGGTGAAGAGGAGGGAACAAATTCTATAATTCTCATAATCAATTAAAATAAACCAAAACATCAATCGCGACCCGTATCTGTTTGTTCTTCCAGCAGCACTCCTGCCCGCTTCTGCGTTTCTACTTGCTTTCAGTAATCAGAGTACCCCGGATACGATAGATCGAGAGAGAGGGGGAAAGGGGGAGGGAGGGGGAGGAGGGAAGACTTCCACATATAAGGCCTCGTAGAGAAGATCAATATACCAGGGTAAGAACTTGAACCAAAGGTAATGAAAGTCACTTATATCTTATTTTACAAAAATGCTTTAGTATGTGTGTGTGTGTGTGTCCGTATTACCCCAATTTGTTTTCATCCACTGTAATGATTAGTCCCAAATTCTGCGAGAATTTCCGATTTTTTTAATAACCGTGAAAAAATACAAACGGGTTTGAGATCCGTAATTGTTACCCAAACTTGAATACAGTGCATCATTTTTGTTACAGGAAACAATGGAACACACATGTAGACGTCATTTTTGCCGTGTGTATGTGGGCGGGAGGTGTGAACCGGGCAGGTGACGGCAGGAGGGGCCAGCAGGAGAGTGTGGAGAGGAGTATGGGGGAAGGGGCGGAGGGAGACGAAACGAACCCAACTTAACAGGTGGACGGAGCGTGCGGAGTCGGACCGGGCGGAGCGTGCTGGACGGGGGAGGGAGGGAGCTGGAAAAGGCCGCAGGTCGGGACGGAGGGCGACAGTGAGGAGAACGGGCGGGTGAGGTTTTTTAATAGATGATTGAGATAATTAAATACACGCGCATCGCCGGGAATACGCTACCAAGTATACAAAACATACACTTTACTTATAATTTTACAATATTGTTACATATGTATACACGTGTGTGTATATGTATTCCCTCCTAAAATTTGATACAAAAATATGTTGATTTTTAATTCTTGGATTGATTTATGGACGGTTAGTGAAATCAGGCAAGTTAACGGCTAAGATCATTGGTCCCGTAAGTGTACGGCATGTTTTATCAAGTAAAGTAGTAATGATCTATGTTCGGCACTGACCTTCCCATCGCTTCCAAGGTTTACCCTATTCAGAAACTACTCCAGCGTCCTAGCCACGACTAGCTCAAAGCTCTTGACATGTGGGGTAGTGTAATGTATATAAATGTGTGTGAGAGAGAAGGAAGGTGAGGTCCATGTGGAAGGGAAGATCGCGCGTGGTCCGTTTGTGCGGGCACTGCTCCAACAACTCGTCAGTTGTTGATTGAAAAAAAAAAACAGGAAAAACTACCAATCAGAGCAGCCGGCCGCTAGAATTCTCCTCCAGACAGTGGTTGACGTCTACATATGTAGGTATTGTCGAAAATCCTGCCACTATCAGGGCTCCAACCTTCACGCGATCAAAGACACTGCATTTTAATTTTTTGGTAGTGTCAATAATTTTCCAAAAATAGTTATGAAAAAATTTCCTGAAAAATAATAGTGAACGGTAAGGATTGAATGATATAACAGGGACACGAAAGTGGAAGACTTTCAGGACAAATTTGAGCAACGACAAGAACTTACCTCTGAGAAGGAAAAGAACTTACAAATGTGACATTTTATGACAAAGGAAATGTTCCTCTCACGACAACAAATGACTAAAAAAGATCAATCAATCAACCCGATAAGTCAGAGCACAAGGAACGAAAAAAGAACAAAGCCCGAAGGCGGGTTCCTGATAACCCGATATTTCCAATCCACATCGAATGCAAACGCAGTTTGAGAGGCACACGGGAGGGAGCGATGGACTGGGGCCGATCGAGGGGAGTGGGGGAAGGGGGAGGGGAGGGGAGCATGTGAGCGCGCACTGCAGCACCTGCAAGGCGCCTCGCGCTGTTTATTTGGAGCCGCGCGCGTCTCTCCACGCAATCCCGCCATCAGGCGAGGCGGCGTTACTTATTCACGGAGCAGGCGGCGGAGAGGGAGGCCGCGGCCCCTGCCGCTGCCGCAGCACGTTGGCCCGAAAGGCACGCATCGTAAACACGAATCGGACTTCCTTATGTCGTACGCAACTCCTTGGATCAAGAAAATATATTACCAACTTCTACAGCAAAGTGCAAACAGCCCATTTCTTTTTTTACTCAATTCTCCTTTTCTGGTCTGAACACATATATGTAGTGTCCTTTAAAGACCGTTTAAGAGTTGTGTTAAATATAATTAATTTATCCTTGTTTGGCAATGACGATTTAAAAGGTTTTCGACTTAATATGATTGTATATAATTAAAGGTGTTCCAGGAAAGAACTTCTATGTAAGATTTTGCCCTTTAGTACAATTAAATAAATATATTTTTATATAAGTTAACGATATTTTGATACTCCTATATTGTTATATTTAAAAATTAATTTATATAATATTTGGTAGGCAATTGTGTCGTGTAATGACATCATCATCGTTACAGGAATAGTTATAAGGCATCATTTTTCGTATTTATTTTTCCATAAAGCTTTTTCGATTACATTGCGGCCATCTTCAATGCTACAGATATCTATTTCTGTATAATATTTCTTTTAAATCGCATTATATAAAATTTAATAAAAAATAAAATACAAGTATTCTTGGTTACAAAGAACATTTGGAGGGTCAAGTTTTAATTCTGGGTGTGAAACAGTAGCTTTTTAAAAGAGGAAAAGTATCGGGGACGAGGACCAGAAAATGTTGATAATGAGCTAATAGTCTTTATCTAACTCATAAAAGTCGTGCCTCATTATGAATTACTTTTCATTTATTCTACTTATCTTAATTTATACAAATTCTTTTCTTTGTGTAGTGTAGTGCATGTAAGTGTAAGTGCAAGTAATGTTAGGGCATTGAAACGGGCTCCGAGGCCCGTTTGTTACGGTACTACTTCGGCATTTCCTTGGTATTGATCGAAGACATCACGGAAAATCACATATCAGAGATCCAGCAACTAGAATTCTCCTCTATACAGCGGCTAATCTCGGCCTAGCTACGTAGGTGGTTTTGAAATCCTTGCCTCTGCTAGGACTCGAACCCTTGGTCCTCCCTCAGCCGACGGTAGACCACGCCGGATCTCACCTTGGCAGTGACAACTGCCGTTGTCCCACCGGTCCCGGGTAAAAAGGTGATATGCATAAACTTTCAATAATACCCCACGCATATGCCGAAGAAGTATCCTAACAAATGGGCAACGGGTTGCGACCAATCTTTTTTCTACATGTTGGACCTCACCTTTCCCTCCCTCCCTCCCTCCCTCTCTCTCTCTCTCTCTCTCTTTCTCTCTCTCTCTCTCTCTCTCTCTCACACACACACACACACACACACTTCCTTGTGTATGAGCATTGCAGTAGTGTTTGCGCAATTATGGGTGAAATATGAACAATTTTTAAAAAATATCAAAAACAATCATTTCTCACAAACCACTCTATTTTTCCTTTAAACTTTTGATAGAAATAGTACTAGATGTACTCTACAAAAAGACATAAACGCCATTTTGCTGTATTATTGTTTTCAAAATTTACACTAATTTATTTTAAAATGTTATTCACGACGTTTCCATTTCTCACGACATTACCGGCTATTAAAAGCGATTTGGATACATTATTGCATTTGCGTGTGTATAGGTTTTCAATGATTTCCACTAGTTTCTCAAAAACTAAAAAGTTTTCTGACAAAAAAGCTTCAAATTTCACATTTACAGAAATGCTCATTCGATATTTCAGTTAAAACTGCTCCAAACTTTTCATCAAAAAGTCCATATAGAAGGAGATTTTACTCTTAAAGAATATTTTTAGTTATATTAGTAGCATTAGAAGACCGCAATATGACCGCAATATGATGGTGAGGTGAAACGAAAAAAATTAGTCCAGATCAAACAAATTAGAAAATTAATCATTTCGAGAGAGTTTGTGTTATTGAATAGAACCAGTAGTTATTTTTACATTAGACAATTTTTAAAATAATATTGACTAATTAGTATCGTAAGAAATATTATTACTATATGAAATTGGAGAATTATCAAATAAAACAATCAAACCGACTATAATAACTTGCGATGACACGAATATTGTGCAACGCTTTACACATTTTGTAAAAATTTCAATTTACTATAATTTTTGTTTAACCTGCGAAACGTGACACAACGATGTATATAGTAGTTGATAGGAAGCCATTAATTTGTTCTAATATTGTTTATATTACGAAATTGTTTATCGCCGTTATTAGTGGTCCATGGGTTAACCTTATCAGTATTTGAGTAAAACTCGGAGTGTGAGTATGTGCGATTGTGCGGATGTGTGCGGTTCAGACACCGGCTAAACCATTCTGGGTAGACCAGTCCCCGAGCACCAGTCGAGACGAATGAGATGTCATTCAACGTGTTTCGTTCTCCTGATGGGGAACTGATAATTTGTTTTCGGATCGGGCGAAAAGTTCAAAGATATATACAAAAATGCTCGTATTTTGTCGTGTTTTGGCACCGCGATCTTAGTGATAATGCCTGGAATTAAACGAACGCCTCCTAAATCGACCTATGTAGGTGGCGTTAAACACCATTATTCAAACGTATTTTTCGCTAAATGCGCCATACTTTTCATTAACGATGTTGGTAACACCGATGCTGATATCTATAGGTGAACAATTGAATTACCTAGTAAATCGCGCTGCAGATTGATTTCAATTTACATTTAAATTATTATATTTTTTAAATAAATTTGAGAAAACTTGCGAATAGTATTGCCTCAGAACTTATTAAAGTGGAATAGTTTCAAGTGAACATGAAGAAAAATCTGTGAGGAATACTAGAGAACGAATCTTATGTTCTTATGTTCGACCTCAGTCTTTTGCCTGTCTGTTCTTAAATAAGTGTGCAAATACCGATTTTCAAATAAATGTGCCCCACAACGTATTCTTAATAAGCTTAACTAACCCTTTATTGACATAAACACTCAAAACAATCGTCTTTTAATGTTAGATTTGCATGCAACGCTAGATTCGCATACAAAAAAGTTAATAGAGCAAAACAGAAGTTAAAGTGAACACAAATTATACTGAATTTGTAAAGTTTTAATCTCTTCAAAAATTCGGGCAGAAGACTTTGGAAGTGTTAAGGAAATCGGGGGAAGAGTCAAATGTAGTTGTAAAACATGTGGTGGCAGAATTTTCGGACCTAATTAGAAACGATCTGTGTTTTTGCATTTCGAATTTGTGCTAATTCAAATGTGCTGGGTGCATTTTTGTGCATATTAGCAAAAAAGCGTGTAAATATAGCGTTACTAAAATTTAATTTTTAAAACTAAAATCTACAAGTATTTGTTACTGCTATTAAAATGTTGAAATTACAATAAACCCAGTTTATATCCCGTATGGAGGTAACACACACGTCCATTGGGTGTTGGGAACTTTTGAACGTGAGTATAACATTGTTCTCTACTACGATTCATTGGTAAGTCCAGTGCCAGATGCTGAAAGAACATATTTGAACGAAGCTGGGTATAAAATAAATTTTCAACACATTTTTAGAACAGTTTACAGCGTCGGCAAAGCCATATTTTACTAGTAGCCCTTATTACGACAAAGACCTCGTTAATTTTGATTGACACAATGAAAAAAGTTAAATATTTTCTTGTAGTTGGTAAGTTCGCTCTAGGTAGGAAGTGTCAATCCTTTCTGCAGCGTTTCGTCCCACTGTGCGAGATCGCCGCGGCGGGTCGAGAGAGGGGTGGGGGGTGGGGCGCGCGCGCTCCCCTGGCCCGATCCCCAAATCCCGGCCGGCGACCCCTAGAGACGTGCTCTGCCGCGCCGGCCCGCCTGCCGATTCGCCGAAACCATGATATAGTAATGCGACGAGGATCCACAAGAAGTTATTTCCATGCGAGCCGATATTGATGGCAGCTCCCAGTGCGCAGGCCTGCCGTTCCCTCTCCCGCCTCCGCCTCGCGCTTTGCACTGCGCACATCTGCCCCGTATCTGCCACCAAAGCTACACTCGTTCCTGCGTGTTTGCTGGGAGTGCGCGGGGGAAGTTAGAAAGGACATAAAATACACATGTCGGCTTGGGAACAGAAGAAGGAAACATTTTGTATTGAGGGAAGGTTGGTATGGGAAGAAATGAGAGAGTAGAGAGAGGACTAAAACTAGGAAATGAGTTAAAACCAACAAATTGGTTGTGTACTGGTGGTAAAAAATGGTTGTGTAGAATTTCAAGGGTGCGGGAAAAAATTGGGTATAGGAGTTAGAGATGTATGGACGTGGAGTGATCGTAGAGGAGTGTAGGGAAAACAAGAGAAAATAAAAAAGAATATTTTTAGAAACGGCAAGGGGTATTGAGTACGAGTAGAATTAAAGAAGGATGTACTGAATTTATAGTATAAAAGTGAACCAACTTGGTATCCAACTGGGTGTTCGTGTATAATTTCAGGATGTAAATACAATGATCTTCTTCTTCTTATTATTATTATTATTATTATTATTATTATTATTATTATTATTATTATTTTATACCAGGAGCGGGACAATCTCCCAACTTGTCTCTTGGCATGTATAGTAGTTCAGAGCAAGGAAATGTAAGTAAGGGGGAGGGAATAAGAGAAGGAAGGTCTCGCTCGGTCTACTGTCCGTTTACAAGAAAACTGATCCGGCATTCGCCTGGTGTTAATCGGAAGAACCACGAAAAATACCGATGAAGGTAGCCGTCCGCTATAATTGTCCTCCAAATAGTGGATGAATTCTACCTAGCTAGTGTCGAAACTCCTGCCACTGTCGAGACTCGAACCCTAGGACTCCCGATCAGAGGCACTACAGTGACATCAAATGATGCCCTGAGCCACCTAATCCGGTCAAATTTCTATAAGTAATTTATCTTATGACTTGATGTTCCTACTCCGTCTCCATCATTTGCGAAGAGTCAATTACAAAGAGCAAATGTACTCTTTGAAACAATTGCAAAATTGTACATTTTAAATTGTTAACTTCACTTCAACCAACATTTATTTCTAAAAGTACTTTCATAAGCCTTGAGAATATTATATATTGTTTGAGCTATCAACATTAAATTAAATCTAACATTGTAATACAAATTAAAGAAAATGAAAAATAGATCAAGAAATCAAAGTACACTACACGTCCTATACAAAGAACACTTTCGTTTCATAGTTTAATGTTTTGAAAAGATAGGACTTAAAATTGACCTTTTAAAATGAAGGTATCTGAATGCAAAGTTTCATTTTCAACCTCCGCTGAACATCTGACTGCGCAGAATGCTCGAAACTTGTTTCACTGTAACTTACACATAGCGAGGATGAACTTCCGTTGTTTGCAGAAATAAATTTAACCAACCAGACCCGGGTTCCAAAATAATGGTCAGTCGTTCATCAGTGGAATTTCACCCCAATCCCGCTTCTCCCTCGCCCGCGACGTCTCTTGTCCAGCGCCCTTCCTGTCAACGCCACCCCCTGCCCTCCTTCTGTTCAACAACGAAGGCATCTCCCTCGATTCTCTTCAATATTATTACAAATGACCCAACAAATTTGCATTAAAATTAATTGGAGAGCATTCCGCTAGCCCGCGGAAGGCGGAGGGACAGACGAATGGACAGAAGGACGAATTGACGGTGACTGTTGCTGCTGCTGCCGTGACATTGGTGTTGAGAAGAGTTCTTGCCATTTAATTATAGAATGTATACTTGGCATATTGGACATTGAGAGATAAACCTTCATTACTAATTACAGAATTTTTAAGATTTCTGAATAGCTATCTATAAAAAAACGGTATCTTGGTAGCGAACAAATTTGTTGCTTCCCCTGAGGTTGGATAGACTGGCAGCAAGCATTGAAACACGTCAAATTTTCATCTTTTTCATTTTTCACAATTTTTTAACAGAAATATCAACTTCAGTATTAACCCTCACTACTTTTTCTATACAAAAATCTACACCTCTGGTCACTTCAATTCCAAGATTACTGACAGTTGGAAGAGACAACAAGAAGATAAACTGTAATATACGGAGTGTATAGAGTGAAAATGAATGAATTTTTGGGAAGTTAATTATGAAAAGTTTTTTAATAATATTGTAAATTTCTCTATTAATTTTTTCTTCTAACGTTTCAAACGGGTAGTGCTAATTGCACTGTTTATTATGACATACATTCATTTGGGTGTAGCGTATTGTTTTTTCAAAACTTACCCAAATGTAATTTTTATAAATATCTCTCGCACTGTTAATATACACATTTTCAGCGATATGTAAACCCTATTGCATTTGTGAGTTAATGTGATTTAAATGACTGCAAATAAAGTTTTCCGAAAACTCAAAACATTTGTGTGAAATAGAACTTCAGTTTTGCATTTTTAGTAACGCGTAAACGATATTTTCTCCAAAACGGCTCCAATTTTTTAATGACAATTGTTTTTAAGACAATGTTTTTCTCTTTTATTATTTTTTAAAGTAATAGTTTGGTTCCACAATTAGAAAACCGAATAATTGAGAAAATTTTTAAAAAATGTTCTTGGGCCTAAAACAAAAAGAAATATTGAAGCATAGAAGAAAAATTACTCTAGGCGGAGAACTAGCTCAGACCAAAGAAAATAAAAAATTAATACGAGAAAATCTGTGCCATTCTGTATCACTTCTAGTTACTTAGTTATTAGAATTCTTTACCTTTCTTCTATCCTGTACACGTACCTATATAAGAAGTAATTTTACGTAGTATAGGAAAAGTTATATAATGCTGCGGAAAACCGATTTCGAGATTTCAAATGAAATACACGTTTTGGGGTCCCCTGATACGGAAAATTAGGTTTTTTTTCAAAATGTCCGTCTGTCCGTCCCTCTGCCTGTCCGTCTGGTGTCTGTGAACATTACTAGCGCCTAAACCATGCGTAGGATTTTTTTTCAAATTTAAGAAACCCCTCGAGTCGAAATTTTGAGATTTTGAAAAACATTCTTTAAACGTTTGAGGTCCTTTACATGTATGCCTTCAGACATTTTAAAAATTTTCTCAAAAAGGTTCAAATTTTTTCTTTAAAATTCTTGTAATTAAAATACTCTTACCAAGGCTGAAAACACTAAATTTTCGGAAATTGCAAAAGACTGAATTTTTTCGGCATCTTCCTACAACTACAATATTGAATCTTCAGATTTTATCTTTAAAAAATTTGTTGTATAAAGTTCTTTCAAGAAGGTCCTGTTCATTTTTTAAAAATTTTAGTAGTTTTCGTGCCACATTGCGAGCAATTTGTGCAATTTTAAAAAATTACAGAAACAAGATTTTCTCAAAAATGGATCCAAATAATTTTTTTTATATTTTCAAGGGATAGATCTAAATTTACTCTATAATATGGCATGAATGCTATATTGCCACATTCTTTCGTTTTTTTTCAAAAAATACAAAATGTAATTTTTTACTTGTCACTCACGTGGTTAATTTATATTATCGGCAATTTGTTCGCATTATTGTATTTATGAGTACATGTGCTTTAAATATTGTCATATCAAGTATCTCGAAAACTAAGTATTTTTTGTGAAAAATAGCTCAAAATTTTATTTTTCAAAAATTACACAAATTTTGGCACAATTTCTTGAAAGATCTCTCACGCCGTTAAAGTGCTCATTTCCAATTATTTGTAAATCACTCTTGTGTCTGTGAGTTAAATTCTTAAAGTGATTTCAAATAAAGTTTTTCGGTAACTCAATAATTTTCTGGGGAAAAGAGCTTCAAATTTCGAATTTACAGTAGCGCTTAAGCACAAATTTCTTTGAAACGGCTTAAAATTATTCAAAGAAAATTGCAATTTTGAACGAGGTTTTACAGTTGTTTAATATTCATAAATTAATATTTTCTTCCTATTATTTTGAAATCGAAAAACTAAGAAAATTTCATAAATAATGTACTTCAGGCGGCCATAGATGGCTCCTGGTAAGAGTGTGGCAAGTCCAAATAGCTGGCCGAGACCAAAGGAAATATAAATTAATACGGAAAAGTCTGTACCATTCTGTATCATTACTAGTTTTTTTTTATTTTCATAAACATTACAATCTATCCTTATATTCCAATAGGCAATTTTCTGTTGACCTAAACTACCTGTAGTTTTCACGCAATTTGTGGTTGAAATTAATGCAAATTATAAAAATATACTTAAAAAACGCTTCAATTGTTTTCTTAATTTTGTTTTTCAAGGATAAAACAAGAGACAATTAAAAGAATGATTGAAGTCCCATTTTCATTGATCTCTCTGATTTCTTGAAAATTGCATTTTGAAAATATTAGGTAGAGACAATTAGCATATTAGGCATCGGCCCGAGTTGTTACTTCAGAAAGGCTGACTTCGTGTACAGGTCGAGTTTAACTCGAAGGACCTGAGTTCGAGTATTGGTGCGAACAAATGTTGCTGTTGGAAAACATTTTTGCAAGTTCATTTACTACTATAATATTACAGAATAGTTGAAAATAATGTGAGAAAGGATGAATTGTTGTAGCAACACAATTTAAAAAATTATATTTATAATTACAGCGAGAAGTTGTTTCATTGTAACTTGTTTTTTAGGAGCCACTTTCCAAATGCATGCATTTGATTAAACCCCGGAATCGAGTCTAACACTAGTAGCAGTTTCCTCAGCATTCTAGGAGCGACCCGACCACGTCTTGCGCCAACATTTGTGCGTCACGGTCCTTCATTAGTCTCCGTCCCCTGATTGAGCGGCGCCTGCCATGAAATCGCTGCCCGCCCCACCGCCACGCCCACGCCCACGCCCCACGCCCACGCCCATGCCCACGCCACCGGCCACCGACCCGCCCCCGCCCATGCCGTTCCACCCCGGCCCACTGCCTACAGCGATCCGCACCTTGCCCATCCCTCCCGCGCCCCGCCCACCGCCCAGACGCCCACTGCCCGCATTCCCCTCCGCCCACACCCTCTGCCACTGCCCCCACCCCGCCTCCGCCCACCGCGCACCACCCTCCGCCTCCGCGAGGCGGTGCAGCGCAGCGTGCGCGCAGCTCGTATCTGGCATCCCATTTATTGTGCGCCGCGCCCGTCGCCCTCGCTGCACCGGGTCGTTTCCTTTCCATTTTCGCGGCCCTCCCGACCGAGAAGCGACACAAGAAGCGAGGCCTGTTGTTTTTTTCGTCGGAAGTAACTTTCCGTCCATTTCCCACCGCGTTCTTCTCGAAGTTCTCGCCGCGTTTTCTCCACTGCAGGTTCCAGGTTGCGGAGCGCGCACCTACAGCTAAAGGCCGGCAAGTTCAAGAAGATTCCGCTTCCCGTTCGCGTATGATCCTGCAGTCTTCGGCTTAAATCTTCAGAAGTCAGTAAAATAGTGAGATAATTTAAAAAGTTGAATATTTATAACAAATTACAAAACATACTGTCGTAGCTTAGACCTTGCTAGTGGTAGCTACAAATCTATAATAAAGTCTAATCAAAGTGTTGATGCATATAATACTGTTAATATACTCGTACTTTGCAGAAATTGTTGATCCATAATTTAAATATTTCTTGAAATGCATGCAAATAAATGCATTCTACACACTAAATATTTCCTAAATAGTATGGTGAATAGTTATTGAAATATTCTGCCTTCTTAAGTCTTATGGAAATATGTGGACATAGGGTATGAAATTGGTCATTCAATATTCAATACATACTTGATCACAAATTCTCTTTTTAAATGAAATTATTTCCAACTATCAACAGATGGATTATTCGTCTGCAAATTGCATAAGAAAGTCTCATTAATTCAAAGAAAACGATTTACTTAGAGACATGATAAACCATTATTTTATTTTTATTATAACTTGTGTTTAAATAACTAACGTATATATTCCGCTGGAATGAAAGTGACACCTAAAATTCGCAGAGATAAAGTAACAGTGTAGAGTACGTAAAGTGGGCTCCATTATTTCATTCACTCTCTTATTGAAGAAAATATGAATGCTAGTTTCACATCCTCTGACATGTTTTTGCATGCATATATGTGTGAACATATATGCGCGTTTGAAACTAAACAAAATTTAAAGAAAATATTTTAAAAATAAATGTTGCAATTTTGACACTGTTTAACATAGCTTTGCTCGCTCGAAAGAATTATGTCCCTCGCGCTGTCACATTTCTTTATCCAGAAACATTTCTCCTTCCAAAATAAAACTCTACTTAAATCCCTTGTTGTTACATAACTATTAAGGAATATTTGAAATCTTATTGAATCATAGAACACTAGTAATGATAGCTAATTATAGAATTCTACGAGTAAAAAAGTAAATAATATTGAAATACTGTAATATATTGTAAATTAAATTGGACTGGAAGAGTACGGGATACCAAAACGCTTTTACCTATTGCCGATTTTAGCGATAATCTCTTTATTGGAGCGTTCCTAATTAATTCATATTTTCCGGTGAGCTCGACAATGTAATTCCAGGTACATGAAAGTGCCCCATTATTGCAAAAATTAAATTTCCATGGGATATGACGTAGTGCATTTGGTTCATTGATTGATTGTTTAGTAATTTTGGGCACGTGAACTGCTAAGGCTATTATTCCCGTAGGTGTAGTGCATCTTTTGTTGCGGAAGGTGGCAGTGATCTTCTCTCGCTGGATGACGCGATCCAGCGCCGGTCTATCCTTCGGCTTGCGGGGTTTTCTCCAACCAGGTATCTCCCACCAGCAGGGCACCTTCCCAGCCGGGACAAGCTCTAATCCCCCGACCAGACTCCCGGCATGTGTGGGAGAAAAGTACATGTAAGGGTGCAAGTGTTGTAAGTAAAGATGAAGAGATGTCAAGGAAGCGGAAGGAAAGATCGCGCGCGGTCTGTGGCCTGTTTGATAAGGTACTGCTACGGCATTCGTTGAGTATTTATTGAAGAAAACACGGAAAACTACCGATCACAGTAGCCGGGGGCTAGAATTCGTTTCCAGGTAGTGGCTGAATTTGACTTAGCTGAAGCGTTAGTGTCGAAAAACCTGCCACCGTCAGGATTCCATCCCTAGAGCCTCTCGGACAGAGGCACAGCAACGACATCACGTGATTCCCTGAGCCTCCTAAGTCTGGTTCATTTGGTTCACGAACGGTTAAGGATAAAATTAAATTCCATTTCCTAATTTAATATTTATTTAAATTAGAATAACTTTCATTAAAATTTTACATAAAACAGAAATATTAAAAAATATGTATATTCCTTAAATCATTTTGCAGTTGCGACCTCTCATCACAACCATATGATTTGTCTCAAGAGAAAATCGCAAAAGCACAGGAAAAAAAGCACTGAGCTTTAAATGCCAATTTTTTCAAAAAGAAAACCAATTTCTAAACCTCTAAAGAGAAAATTGTAAGATGCGTATTTATCAGGATAGACGTACTTGGTTTGCTTCTTTTAAGGAAATTTGATACAGTATTTGTTTATTTTTTTATTATCAACAAAAATTGACGTTTTGCTAAGCATTGCAAACCGACAAAAAACATGTCAATGCGTAGAAAAAGGCACCAATAAAGACTCTAGAATTCTGTATATTGTAACTAAACTTCAGCACGTTGCCTTTCATCGGCTTCTCTGAAATCAGTCACTTCCTCCGGTCGTATGCATTCTGAACGAATTGAGAAATGTTCAACTAAATTCACTCCGAGACTTCATTACGCTCGCTCGCCAACACTTTTTCTCTGCAGTCTTCTACTCTTCTGCTTCCGCACCGGAGACTAACAGCTGTTTCATCTTGCCCTCACAGTGGCGCTTTCTTGCTTTAAACGAACTCGTAGATTTTCACCTCATATTCCTTTAGTTCCTCATTAGCGGTGCACTGAACCCAGAAAGCATCGGAAAGTTGTACCGGAACTGAGTTTGTGGAAGAATAACAATATTGCATTTTCACATGAAATATGTTAATTTTATTTGTGACCTAAAAGAAAAACCAAGCGTCCGGTATTGATAAATATACGAGTGTACTTTCGTTATTCATAGAATTATATTTTGCATGCATGGATCATTATTTTGATGTTCTCTTCTTTCCTCTTTATTTCTGTACCTTCCGACTCCTGATATGTATCAATATTTGGGGGAATATTCTTTCTTCTGTAATACATGACACACACACACACACACACATATACATACACATAAGAACAGCGCTCTGAATTGCCAGAAAGTATTATTATTTGCCTTTGAATATTTTAACCCAACATACACGACATATTGTGAAAATTTCAAGTTGAAATTGTGTACAATAACGTTTGCAAATGAAATGAAACCATTATCTAGGGGACGTAATTTCGTCTTGAAAAAATAAAACTAGTGAGATCTTCTACGGACACAGAGAGACTCTTTATGAATTAAACATTATGAAGGCATGAAATCAGGAAACAACAACGCGTAAAATTTCAATGCATGCTTCGAAACTGTGAAGTGTTCGCTCAAATTGAATCCCTTTTATTTATTATAATTATTATAATCATATTCATTATTATTAGCCCCGGCAGATAGCTTATACGAATTGAAGAAAATGACAAGAATCAATGATCTAATAGATATTTTCAAATGTATTTAATATTGTTTTGAGTTGAGCAGTATAGTTAGGTTTCGAAAACATCCTCGTAAACACACATGTCTTCCTCTCCCTCTCTCCCTTTCCCTCGATCCCTCTTCATCTACCCTCCCTATTTCTACTTCTCTCTCTCTCTCTCTTCCTTTCTGTATCTCTCTCTCTGTCTCTCTGTCTCTGTATGTCTCTGTCATTTTGTCTGTCACTTTGTCTCTGTTTCTCTCTGCCTCGGTCTGTCGGTCTCTCTGTCTCCCTCTTTTTCTCTCTCTTTTTCCCTCTCTTTCTCTCTCTTTCTCTCTCTCTCTTTCTCTCCCTCTTTCTCTCTCTCTCTTTCTCTCCTTCTCTTTCTCTCTCTTTCTCTTTCTCTTTCTCTTTCTCTCTTTCTCTTTCTCTCTCTTTCTCTCTCTCTTTCTCTCTCTCTTTCTCTCTCGTCTCTCTCCTCCACTCTCCTTCTCTCCCTCCCTCTCTCTCTCTCTCTCTCTCTCTCTCTCCTTCGGGCTCGCCTGGCAACTGGATATAATTGTGGAATCGTTGACGCTCTGAATCTTGAAGACCGTAAGAAGGAGACTCATCTCCGGTGTTGGAGGCGTAGTGGGGGTATGTTCGATAAACGTTGGCAGCTAGTCGACCAAATCTAATATCAAGCTCTTCATTTTGTAGTGTTCAGCGACCTTCAACACAGGTTGAATGAAGAAATGTATCTCGGCACTTTTCGACTTCTAACGACACGCAGACACGAACTAAACCAAAGCTATCTACAGTTTTGTGTGTGTACGCAAGTGTAGATGGTGCTGACTGGTCACACGATTTTGGTGTCTATAGGCCGAAAATGCCTTAAACGTTTCTCGCATTGGTCGCGAGATGTCGCTGAACATCGATTTGGCCAATTAGGTGCCGATGCTGGTCAAACCTACCCCCACTGCATTTGAGTCTCCTTCTCACGGACTCCGTGATCAGCATCTAGGGGCTCGAGAGGGAAGCGGGGAAAGCCGCGCTCTGCCGGCTTTTGAGCCACCGAATGCAGCCGCGCTTGGAGTGCACGGCCCGTCGGCGAGCCGGCCCGCAGCGCAGGGCCAATTGCGGTCACGCTTTACGCACTGCGCGTCGCTGGTATCCCGCTGTGGCCATAGCCTGCACCGCGCCTGCACTCCCGGCCTCTGTGAGTTGAAATGCACTATCCCCCCCCCCCCAGCAGTGTTACCTGGTGCAGACCACCAAATGCTTCATTAATATGAAAGGTTCAGTTAAAGGGTAACATGCTTTTTCATGGAAGTTAGATGGGGATAGAAGATCATGGCGATATAGGAACGAGTCGATGGTAGCGTTGTAAATCATCATGCATTTAAATTAAAAAATTACTGGTGCGATAAATTAGGTGAAACTAATGATGTAAACGTCACTGTTCTTAGGGCTCTATTACCACATTTGCAAACTTATTAAGAATTCGTAATCGCTCCATAGACTTTTCTCTACGTATTAGCGTCATTTTGTCTTCCGAACAGCAGGAATAAACAATACTCCTTACACCAAGATTAATTGTGAATCGTAGCATCTACAAGGTTGCGATCGATTGGTTGCATTCGATTCGTTGTTACGCAGAATTCGATGTCGTGAAACAATCAACTATATGAAAGTTTTTCTTTTGTAGCTGAAAAACCTAATATCACATTTTTCATTTTGTGGTTAGCTTTAATTGGCCTGCAGCAGCAAACATGCCCAACAGAATCGCATCGTAATTTGTTATCGCATGTGTGTCTTAGCAAGAACATTCATACATTTAAATATAATAAATTGCGAATTAATATCATCACATATTAGCATTTTTCATTTACAATCGAATCTGTTTTGTTTTTCTATAGTTTGGTATTTTATAACACAGAAATCATACAAATATTTTTATGACATTAATCAACTTATGAAAGTTACAGTATCTCTTAAAGATATTGAACGAGAGGCATGCGTTCAGCCACATATCACAAACCGTAACTTCTAAACAAGCTATCTTCACGTTAATTCCTTGTTTAATAACAGGACTTCTCTGTTATGGAGTTCACGTTTATATGCATTCTTGTACAAGTCACGTTGATTCTTCAGCAGCTGGAGAGCGGACATGAAACTAAACATTCCGCCGATGTGGCCCATATTGTGTATTGTACATACTTACGGCCAAGCAAACACGCTTGGTATCACATCGCGCTTGGTCTCCCCAAGAAATCAACTTTTTTGGTCGCACCACCGAAATTCGTTGCGCGGAAGAGGCGAGTGTCTGCAAATTGCGCGAAACGAACACATGTCTTCCTCCCTGTCGGCCGACGGAGCATCCGCCGCACGCACAGCCACCTCACCGCCGCACCGCGTTCTCCGCCCCCTCGGCCGCGCGCGCTCCGCCCGGCGCCTTCGCCTCCGTTGCCGATAATTACACAGATGCCCCCGAGCGCCCGCCCCAGCGCCGCAGGTAAGGGCCAATTACCAGTGGCGGCGGCGGTGAAGGCGGCCGTAGGGATGGCAATAGCGGCAGTAACGTTCTGTTGCAGTCGCTTACAGGGAGCGCGGGCGCGGGCGGGGCGCAGGCTGTTGAGAATAGTGCGGTTGCCGAGGCAAGGGAAGAGGTAGTGTAGGAGGGGAAGGAAGGCGGTGGGGGGAATAGGGGAGGCTGGGCGTGGGTATTCGTGCCGAGATGGTTGGATGATGATAGTCTTGGGCGGGTAAGTTGTGAGGAATGGAAAGTGGTGCGTGGGCGTGGGCTAGGGCATGGGCATGGGGGCTGTAAGGAGAAGGGGAACGAGCAATTAGGGGGTGAGCAGTGCCCGTGGTGATGAGGCGGTTTGCGTCGGGCATCGAGTCTGCGGGTGCGGCGGAGCGCGAGCGCGGTTAGGGCGCTGGAAGCTGTTAGGCGGCGATGGGATGAATGAGTTGGCAGTGGGGCAAGCGGCGGGATTGGCGTTGGGGCCCGCGGTGGGATAGCGGTGCTGGGTCGATGAGCAGGCGGGGGCAGGGGGGGGAGCGGCGTTGCGGCGGGTACTAGAGTGGGTGGCCAGCACGGTGCCGGAGGGCAGGGGTGCGAGGGGCGCGAATGGCAAGCCCCCCCGCGGGACTCGTTGGGCGGTCGCTCGCCCGCTCGCTCGCTCGCTCGCTCTGCCTCCTAAGCGAGAGCCCCCGCCCACGCAGGATTGCAGGCCGGCGCACCGCATCGATGATACAGCCTCGCCGCGCTATGGCCATCCACTCATTTCATGCCTTGGTTGCCTCACAGGTTGTGGTAAAGTGTGAGAGATTAAAAAATTTCAGACATGAAAATCATTTATCGATTTTGATATTAGATTTCGAAAATTCTGTTTTGTTTTGAGGAATAATTCTTTAATAATTCTTTATGGTTATTTTAAAAACAGAACAGTTGTTCAGTTAACACGGTAATATTTCATTAATAAAACAATAGTTGGAATATTTTAACGAAATGAATGTTTCATTTGTCACAAGAGCACATGAAATGGGCATGTTGGCATTTTTTGTACTAAGCTTTTATTAATATTGTACTAGATTTAAAATATCCATAATTTCGAGAGGACAAAATATTGGATACACTACATACTACATATATCAATTATTTTACTCCTGTTCTAATTTACTATTTTCTTACTTAATTCATATATTTGAAAGTCATGATTAACGTAATAAAAATAGAAAGAAATATTAAAAATGCATAATGTGAGCAAAGTAATGATGAAATATGAAAGGAAATTAGTTTTAAAAACCTTCTTTTCATTATCAGAATATTCATTGTTATCTTTAGTGAGTCCTTTTTAGTTTTTATTATTGTTTCATTCAAAGAGATGTAATAATTTTCCATCCTCATTTGTATTGCAATTTTACGAGTGGTTTTACAGAATCGCACAGACTTTCCCGTATTACCTTTCTATTTCCTTTGATCTCGTCTAGCTATAAGAACTTGCCATACTCTTGCCTACTGCGAAATTTTTTAAGAAAATCATTTGGTGCCAATTTTTGGGAAACGGCATTTAAGTTTTCTGAAAATGCAACATTTTGAGCTCATTTTCACAGAAAACTATTGAGTTTTCTAGACATCATTTCTGACCTCATTTAAAGCACATGTGCTCATAAAAGCATTCATATGGACAAATTGCCACAAATGTGAATATTAAAAATCTGAGAGACAATGTGAAATAATCACTATCAGTTCAAAATGTTTGAAGAAAAAATTTGGTGCCGTTTTTGAGAAAATGGCTTTCTAGCGTTTCTGAAAATTCGGAATTTTGAACTTCTTTTTACAAAAATGGTTGAGAAACTTTATATGATATTATTTAAAGCACATGTACTCATAAGTACAATAATGTGAACAAATTGCCACTAATATAAATATTAACGACATAAGAGACAAGTAAAAAAATTACATTTTTGCAATTTTGATAAACCACAATAATAGTGAAATATGACGTAAATATCGTCCCATAAAGTGCATTTAGTACTATCTCTACGAAACGTTTAAAGAAAACATTTGAAGACGTTTTTGAGAAAATATTTTTTGTAAGTGATTAAAATTGCAAATATTCAACCCAATATTGCTGGACTACTACTAAAATTTTCAAAAAACTGTACATTACATATTTGAAAGAACTAAATATGGAGAGTAAACTCTATTTAAAGAAAAATATCTATCTTCAATTTTGTAGTTGTAAAAACTTTTGCAATTTCGAAAATTCAGATTTAACCGTGATAATTGGACCTCTGTCACCTTCGGTGGAACTTTCTCTACTCTTAAAAGAAATTTAAAGAAGAAATTCTAGCCGACTCGAAAAGTTTTTTTAAATATCCTAGGGACTTCACGAATAGTACCCCCAAATTTTTATGAAAGATATTCCCCGATGGATGTAGCCCCACTGGATGCGCCGCGAATTTCAAAAACTTTCTTGTGAAGCAGCTATCATGTGAAGAGTGAGCGCATGATGTCTAAACCG
The DNA here is from genome assembly GCA_017312745.1 of Gryllus bimaculatus. Classification (NCBI taxonomy): domain Eukaryota; kingdom Metazoa; phylum Arthropoda; class Insecta; order Orthoptera; family Gryllidae; genus Gryllus; species Gryllus bimaculatus. The sequence goes on along the minus strand of BOPP01000019.1, from coordinate 3,430,593 downwards.
TACTCTTTTTTCGTTCGGTGATATTTATGATGTTTTCAGTTATTTTCTCTTATATTGATGTAATTCACTTGTTATAAAAGTAAGATAATCATAAACAAAAAGATAATTTTCTATTTTCTAATATTTTTCACTAAAATATTGATTAATATAGATTGTTTATTGTCCTTTTTTGGCTTATGGGCTATATGTAACAAATACTTTCACATGAAATATTGTTGATCATATTCTCTCTGATTGTCATAAATAAATTACTGTTTTCAACAATTTCAATCCATAAACATCTGAACCTTACTCATAAATACTAGATTATAATAACATACGTCCTTTTTAAAAAGGACCGAGGCTATTTGACAGGTACGTTCCGCGCAGGTGGACAGTCCGTGTCAACCATTCACATAAAGTGGCAAAGCCCATAAAGTAGCGCTAATTAACGTCTGGATCCGGAGCGGCGGGCGCGCGGTGGTGGTGCCTCTGTCAGCACAGCCGCTCATTAAACGCGGCACGCGGGCGCCGCTCGGCGCGTAAATGTCGGCGCGCTTGAAAAGAGCAGCGCCGCGCGGGGAGGGAGCGGGCCCGCGTCTACGCGCCACCCGGCCGCCTGGAATACAACGAGCAGGATCCCATTGATAGTTTCCCTTGCTTTCTTCTAGCAAGTTCTAGGGGGAAAATGTCGAGGCAAGTTCTAGTTCTTCTAGGGGGGAAATGTCGAAACAGGAGCCCAAAAAAGCGGACCGCGTCCGAGTCTCCTTCGTCATTCTTGTCCTTTCCCACACACTCAACTACATTGCCGCACATATCGGGAGAGCAGTTTGAAGCTTAGAGTTTGTCCTCCCCGGGGCGGTAACCCGCTTGGGGTGGTTCCTGGAGAAGGACATCTCCCACAAGCCCAAATGAAGCTCAGCACAGGATCGCACAATCCAGCGGGAGAGGAACACCGCCACCTCGCGGGACTAATGACCATAGCTGTTGACGTACCAGGAAATATTATCAAATAATCCAACAATATATTCATTGGACGAGCTTTAGAACTCGAAAAAAGTGGAATCAATTGCAATTTACATTTGGGAGCCATCACTTCGTAATTTATTGTTCAATCAGACTTCTATCAGATCTATCCACAAATATTAATCCTCCGACGTCATTCCATGGGACGAAATGTGTTATAGTTCAAGTGTCCTGAGATCTAACCAAATAGAAATGTGTAAGTATTTGCAGTTCAAAAATATTATTTTAATTATTGAGAAGATATACGGCATGCCTCAGAAGTTTCACGATACAGATGCCCCTGAAACGTAGGCAACCCATACTTCATTGATGTATGGAAAGTCTGACGCACAGGAGTAGATTTCGTGTACTCACGAAACACCTATGCACGGTAACTTCTCTGCCAGGCAGAGGCAAATATCATTTGCGTAACTTTAGTATGTAAAACTTCCTTCAGCTTCGACCATCCTAGTTTCTCAATAAGTTTATTTATTCCGATTATTTTTATTTTGGTAAAATGTTCCTTGGTCGTTGTGAATATTACGTACTTCACATATTGTGGTCACCCAATGAAATCTGTATAGTGTTACGCTTCTGGTTCCTCTCAATTTGTTTCACTAAGCAAAGGGGCTATTATTATTGTCTATCGGTTCTATAAATCTGTCTAAAATATCCGAAACAATTGTATTTATTTGTCAAACATTCCTTTCTTCACATTTTAAGTTTATAAACCTATTAAAGTTTGAATAAAGAGTCATATTTGAATTTAATTCTGGATTTGTTGCACTTTGGTCAGTGACAAAGCTTAATGCCTGGATGATAAATGATATCCGATAAATGCTATTTCAACCCTTTTAGGCAGAAACTGAGTCCCGAAAAACAGCCCCTACGTGGCTTTCTCGTGTGAAGTTAATGCGTATAATAGAATGAATCGCTGAAGCCGAATCAAAGCTGAATTTATTACAGATTAACTTGTCCAGTTTTATTTATATTTCACTACATCTAAATTCAGGGAAACTGGTGTGTGTGTGTGTGAAATAATGCCGTAGGAAAGGAGTTCTAGGAAATTCAAATACCAGTGTTCTCCAGAATCCATTCCATATTAACGCTGAATATTATTTTTGTGCGTATTCTCACCACAATGCATTTGGCGCAGTAATAATTACTCATTTTGTTTTAATATTGGTTCTAAAACGCTTCAAATAAACAATGTGAATTTTCAAAACTCTTGTTAAATTATGCTGAGAATATGAACTAAAAACGTTTCATTGTTTCTCTGAGATGTAATTACTTCTAATTTGATATTATTTTTGGATTTGCAGTTAATTACGATTTTCTTTATAACTTGTCTCATTTCAATCAAATTCTTCAATAATATTTAAATCATTATTAAAATACAACATTATAAAATTCTGAAGAATTAGAATTCATGTGTACGAATTGCATACATGCTATAACAAACAAAAAAGTTTTTTATTGTTGATCTTGAACGCATTTCCCAATAGTCTTTTATATCTCAAATTGAGTATGTCTATAAACAGTATCTAAATTTTATGAAAAATTTGAACAAAATATCAATAAAACGGTTATTCATAATTTTTGTTATAAAAATAATAATAATTGTATTTTAATCACACGTTGTTATGTTATTCACATTCTTTTTTCGTTTAGCAATTCTCTTTTCAATTTTTATCTATTTACTCCTGAGATTTGTCAATTTCATTTCAGTTCTTTTACCTCTTGAAATAAAATTTAACAAGATTTTGGTGGTTATGAGTTAAATTATTCAAGCCCGTAATTAAATGTTCAATAACATGTTTCTTAATGGTTATTGTTCGCTTATAATTTGTTTGCTAAATGTAGTTCATTGAATTTACGTAGATCCTATTAACAAAGTCCTTAATAAAAGAAGTTAGCGTATGTTCGATTTTGAAGAAGTTTGAAAAAAGTAGTGTTTTTAGTTTCAAGGTTGTACCTTATGTCAATCCGCTCCTGTCAAGTAGAGCTGTGAAAGAAATGACACAGAAAAGTTCATTGAATTATTTAAAAACGCTAGATACGTCGATTTCGGGGAATAAATGCAATTTTGAAACCATCTTTTCAGCCATAGTAATAATCGACTTGTTTTTGAAATTCTTAAAAATCGTACTTCCGGCTCATTAAAAAATTTTGTCCGTGGAATTTCGTGTAGAAAGACACGTACCGCGACATTGAATGAACGTACTCGTGGCCTACGAAGTCGTAGGATGAACTGATTCCGATTAGTCGTCCTTGTCAAGACAGATGGCGCCTGCATCGCGCCTCTTCCAGCCGCCCTGCAGCGCTGCGACGCGGCTCGCTTTCTTACGTCATCCGCCGGCGCTGCGCCACCGCTTGCCCCTCCCCTCCCCTCCC